>WEIS01010760.1:22316-40863 GCA_013389965.1 Todus mexicanus
TTGTAGTACAGAGACGTGAGTCTCTGTATTAGCTGGAGGACAAAAAAGCTCATGGCTGCAACTGTCATGAGACAGTCAGCGTATGTGCTGATGTCAGTTTTTTCTGATACGGACTCCTGTTGCCTATTTTTGGAAATGAAATTCATATCATTTCAGAATACTTAATACTTTTCAAGTAGGAGGCTTTCAATGAATGAGTTAGGGGAGAAGGCAAATGTTAAGATATATAAAGCTTCTACTAATGTTAGTAAATATTAAGATAGGTTTTAATTTCAGTCACAGAGAAATGATATAGTAATCAACTTAAATATGAGAAAATGAATAGCTCACCTTTGGAAATCCACGCTAAGAGGAACCACTTTGTTGGTCTGAGGATTAGTATCGTTTATGCAACTAAGAAAACACATTTCTTTCTCTCTTTTGATGTAGTCTAGTGTCAAGAGAATGTTGTAGACGTTCTGTGGCAAGTGTTGAGAATTCAGAAGCAGCGTAGTAATTTGGGAAAGTAAAGATTGTTGGTGTTGAGTTACTCCAAATGTTTTGAAAGCTTTCATCATCCTTGCTGCAAGCAGGCAAAAAAAAATCACATAAAGGCTTTACAGGATTTTCTGTACATAATCTGTCCTACGTTTCTAGTACTCAGAACTTCTTTTTTTATAGAAGAGATGATTTGTAATTGTCACTGCCTTGAAATACTACTTTTGCCTAACACTACTAAAATAATGAAAATATGTACTGAAGCTACTCTGAGTTTGGGTTTTCTTTTTCAAGTGTTGTGTAGCACCACAAACTCAGTTAAAACCATCCAGAATTTTGGTTTAGGGATATTTCTTTCAGTGGAAAAAATCATGTGTATGCTAATAAATGTGAGTACCTTGGCATTGTAAACATAGATACTATGTTTCATATGAGCAGCAGAATGTCTGGAAGCCTTGTCTAAAAGTTAACAGCTGATTTATTGATGAGGAAATGCGCTGTTTCCAGAGCAGTCCTAAACAGTGTGTCACTGTGATATACTGCTTTCGATGAGCACTAAGTCGGAGGCAATAAGAAGGTAAAAGAGGCCACGCTAGTTCAGACTTCAAAATTGATGCAACTCAACCTTCTTTATCCCATGGAAGTTACAAACAAATACCTACGGAAAGGCAAGAATGGGGCGAATTTGTGGGCTATGCTAATTTAAAACTGTCTTCAGTGATTAGCTCCATATAGGATTTCCTCAGCCTGTGGTCGGTCTATTTAGTACGCTAAGTGAGCCCCTCTGGAAGACAGAGTGATAAGGAGACCTGAAGTGCACACTGAATTTGAAGTGTGGGTAAACCGTGGATTTATGCAGTGGCATAATTATGATTCTGATTTTCCCAGAGCAGCTGCTCCCTTCCAAATTCCTTTGCTAATAATTTCTAACTTAAGAATTACTCTTCTGACGCTACTATTAAGCATCAAGCTGATGTTTTGGTGAGAACAGTCAGTTGTAACGCAGAGATCATCTTCCTGAGAGGTAATGATCGGCCCTGGAGCCCATCATCTTGTATGTGAGGCTAGGATGGTTTTCCCATGTATGAGTTGATAAATTTATCCATAATGAAACTAGCCTCTAATTTTAGTTCCTCAGCCCTGTGAAGTTACGTCATTCTTTGTGTGTATGTATACAAACATGTACATATATATTAGTGTTAATATTTCTCTAGTTCAGCCTTTTCTTCTTGCCTTCCCTTCAGCAGGACGTGAAATCCGTGGCTGAAAAAGGCCATTTATAGAAATAGGAGTTACCTTATTCTCAAGACCTTTATAGAAATTGTCAGCTCTCCATCCCTTCCTTGCAACCACAGCCTTCAGTTCTTCACTTTGTTTTGAGGGAAAGTGTATTTTTTCCAGTGGCTGCCTGTGAGTGGCTGGCTTCCAGTGTGAGCAGATGTCTCTTCCCAAGCAGTCCTGCAGGTAGTGACCAGAATCAAAGAATTCTGTAGGCAATCTATTCTGGGAGGCAGAACTGTGCCTTTTCTACAGAAAGTTCTTGCTGTCCATGCGCACTCTTGCTGTGGTCCTGTGGGCCTTTTCCTCATCTTAGCCGGCCTTACAGCTCTGATGAAGGAGCAAGGAAGAGTGTTCTCGTGGCTGATGTTAAGTTCACCCTTTTGGGAAATAAGAGATGGAGTCTGGAGTCTCATTTGGCTGGCAGTCACATCGCGTGGAAGCATCTCATGCTGTGTGCAAATGTTTTGTTAGGCTACTCTATCAAAAGAGTGGACATTTGCTTTTCCTTTCCTTCTGCACCCACAGTTCTCTTTCAAAAGGGAACTGGTCCTGATTTCAAAATAGATAACGTATGTATCTATTGCCAAGGCAGGATTGAAACAGTGATCCTGATCTGACACAAGCATCTATTTTTGACATTCAATGAGGCACTCAAGTCTGAAAGAAGGTCTGGTTTAACACATTCCTTTCACCAGCTTTTCCTTTTGCTGTCATACCTTACTGCAGAGACTTGAGTTAGTGCTGTTTGGTGTGTTACGTTGTTGTTTTCTGTGAAGTCTCCTGATGACTGTAGGCTCTGTCTTGGAAAAATCCAGCTCAGTCTTCTGACAGCTCTGAATCCGATTCAGAGATACCTGCCTTCCATGTGTACTTTGGGGAGCATAGTTACACCGTTCAGGGCTATAGGTTCTTTCCTGGAGGTCTAAGCGTTGGAAGTGGTGTCACGCTGAGCAGCCAAGACCCTCAGTTCTTATCTAGCTCCAGAAATTTTATGTTCTTCAGCCTTTTCCAGTTCTCTCTGTTTCTGAGAGGTTTTCACAAGAGAGTCTTCGGTGATTTGGGTTTTTTGGAGTGGTGCATGGAGGTATTTTATCTTTGCTTGTCATTTAGGGTATCTATCGTAAATGTGCCTCTAGAGGATTTTTCAGGATAAGTGGAAAATCCACAAATAAATAAATAGCTTTGTTTTAAGGAGGGCCATTTTGAAGGAAGAAACTCTAGACAAAGGCATAATAAACTAATTTTGAGACTGTCTATAAATATTAGGTAAATATTTCATCAGTGAAATTGGTCTTTGAGTTAATAACACATTTCTGGAGCCTCCCACTTAGGTTTAACAAATCTGTATGTGTCTGTTTGTGTTTGCTTCACTGGTAAATGAGATCAGGTTCTGTCTTAATAAGTTGTTTTGTTTAGATTTGTATACATTTAAATAGGATTCTCGGGTTGATGATTCGAGTTAAACTGCGCTAACTACATAGTCCGTGTAGCTGTGATCCCCAACTGGTGGGAGGGCAGAAACAGAGTCATTTCTAACACTTGTGGCTGTTGATGCCTGTCTAACCCTGGAGTAGCCAAGAGAGCTGGACAGAGCATCTGGTGAGCTGGTATTAGCAAGGGGGTCCCCTGGAAGGAGGATGTTTCCAACAGGAGCTTCATGGGTTCACTAGGGATTGGCATGCCTCCTTTTTTTGTTTTGGTTTGTTTTTTTCCTCCAACTGTTCTGGGCAAGCAGCCAAAGAGGAATCCCAATAAGCAATTCATGAGCTAACAAGAGCTAAAATGATGCTAGCATAATAGGCTATTTCTGTCTCTCTCTTCCCCCTTCTCCCCATCCTTCTCTAAGAGGAGACTTTTACAACTTAGATGATGAAAGAACACCCCCAAAAAAAGTGTATAGGAGGTGTCTGGATCTCCTAGTGGCTGCAGCCTACACAGTCAGAAGGGCTGTCAGCCTTGAAGAGTGAGGTTGGTTTTCCTTTCAGGCTTTGCAGCCTAAGTATGGGCACCTGACCAAAAGCAATCGGGGTTTGGTGACGTGTGTTGCCTGCCAACAGGCTGAGCCACCAGGACGTGTGTCCTCTCCTGCTGGCACTCGCAGGCTGCTGGGGTTTGTCGTGTGCCTGCGTCCTCACAGCTGTGTGGAGCGAGCCCTGAGAAGCTGTAAACCTCCTTTGCCCTGATGGTGAAGATAATGATACTTGTCAACCTCTTCAAAAGCATTTGCATGATTTAAGTATTTATGATATGTTGGTAAGAAATTACAGGTGCAGAATAACTTAGCTGGTGTCAGAGATGAATGCATATTTTCTGCCAGCCAGCATTACTTGGAGATAGCTGTTCTTGTTGGCTGAAAAGATGCATTTTCAAAATATTGTTTCGGCTCTTACTTTATTCATTAAAAATGTATGTCCAGGACAGTGTTTAAAGATGAAAACAAACTTGAAAAGCTTCCAGACTTCATTCTGTGTGTTCTCTTTTTATGGATGGATTGACTATATAATGTGGTTGTCATTCTTATGGCAATTTTAATATCAATAGATGTGGTGTATTAATTGAGACTATTGGAGACGTGGTAGTTGAAGTCACAAATGGTTTGTTACTGAAAATTTAATATTCTTAACATTGAATCTCCGGTGTGTGGATTGCAATTTCTTTTATCTTTGAATGGATATGTTTTCCAAATGCCGAATACGCTCTGTAGCTATAGATGTGCTCCATCTTTAGTTTGAGATAGGGTAAAATTAATCATCTCGCAGTTAAAAATCTGTAGAATACAACATTGATGTCTGTCTTAAAATTCCCCTTCAAAAGTAGCTGGGACTAAACTGTTTTTCTTAAGCATTTATTTATGAGGATCGTGAAGTCTTATTTGGAGGAAAGAGTTTCCACCATCTTAGTTCACATATATTCTTAGCTGTAGTTAGTAGCCTACCTAAAAGGATAAGCAAGAAGTAACCTCTTACCCCAAACAACCTGTGGCTCTTCCCTCCAGATGAAGATGTGGTACGGCTCATTTGTGCCTTGAGCGCTGCTCTGCAGTCTACGCCACACGGGCCCTATCTGGGACTGGCTCCGTGTCTCCTGCGTAAGTACTGGTGATGGATCTGACGTACCTGTTAGTGACAGAAGAACTTGAAGGTAGAATGACGCCTTTCATAGTGGAGTAGCTTTTGCATTTGCACAAGATTAGTATAACTAAATGTGAGAGGGAATTGGTGTGCTCTCAACAGGAGGCCCTGGCTCTAACAGCTTGCTGGCCTTCTGGCCTTGCAGTAGCCTTGTTTGTTCGGGATTTCCCCTCATCAGTAACCTGGCTGCTCTGGGCTGTTTCTTTTGGAGTTACTTTTTCGGGGACATAAATTGAATTTAGTTGCTTTCATCTTTGATTGTTTTCTGTGACTAGTGTTTGCAATGCTGTTGATCTTTAGATTTGGAAATCTGTCTCATAAAATGAAAGCCAGCGTGCAATATCTGGAAGTGTTACTTTCAAAAAATTCAGCTACGGTGTTTTTGATCGTCTTACTCATGTATGTTATATTGCACATTCACTGAGAGGACAACAGAATTTGTAAAGAACACCTTTCCAAGCCTTTCTAAAGCATGAAAAGAAATCTTTTTTTTATCAAAAACTTCTTAACCAGTATGGCTTGTGAAGCATTCCCGTGGGTGGTAGATGAAGTTGGCTGAAAGGAAGTTGAGGGTACCAGTCATTATGTAACTAACGAGCAATAGACTTGTACGTTTTACTCACTACTTCCTCTGCTCAATTTCCTAAGTCGATTCAGCGAAAATGTCGCCTCCTCTTCTAGCAGGGTAATCCCAAATGGGACAGATGGGCCATTAGACCCCTTGTTGCTGGTCCAAAACAAAACCTGAGAAGTGCCAAATTCCATTTATCTGCAAGTCTTCCATGTTAATTTGTGTCTCCTGCAATCAATGAAGTGGAAGAAAATACTTCTGGTTTTCTGGGAAGTATCTAAGCAAAAAATTTTCGTTGTTACATTAAAAAAAAAAAAGAGTAGTGAGCTTAATTTGCATATGGGCTCGTTTTCATGCAATTTCTGTTTCCTCTATGCAAATATGACCATTTTTAGAGCAAGTCATGCGGATGTCTGATGTTCAGTTCAGAGTAGTAGCAGTTCCTTGATGCTAGTGTGATGTTTTAGTCTTGACTACGTGAAGGAATAGAATTTCTTTATTGTGGCACACTTATATTTTTTTTTTTTATACATTCTACACTTGATTTCCCAATATTTGTGTTTTCTGCAGAATGAAGTACGGGCTTAAGGTATAGTGTAGACTGCTAACATGCTGTTCTTGTATCACTAGAATGAAGCACTTGGATTATTTTTTTCCCTAATATGGCAGGAGTTAGATTGACATAAAGTTCATAGAGTTACAATATGAAGGTCCCACCTTTAGTTCCTGCATGAAGAGCAGCATTAGAACCACAGTATTGGGGAAGGGAAAAGAAGGGCGAGCGTGGGAACATTCTCCCCTTCACGTGTTGAAGAGAAGCAGCAAAAGGAAGAATGTTGATTATGTACGTAGTATGTTGGAGAACTCACTAGGGGAAGTGTAGGTCGTGTACCATTACCACATGCCTAGTGTCAAGAACTGTAGCTTTCCTCTTTAAATAAATGTCTCTTTAGATGCTGAAGGGATAAGCTGTCCTCCTTAGGCTTTTGTGTTGATTTTATTACAAGAGAATATTTAAGTTGAAGAATTGGATAAGTACCTGCAGGTTTGACTGTGAAACTGTCTAGAAGTAAAACTCAGTGCTTTATCATGTTTGTTTATAGCTGTAGAAAATATGAAAATACAATTCTTTTTCTATTCTTACGTTGATGTTCTTTTAGGATGTAGCAGTTTTGTGCATTGGCTAAATATCAGACTGTTTCAAATGATCCCTTCAGTGTCTTAGTTTGATCCTGACAGGCTCAGTGTGTAATCGGAAGCACCAAGTTGTTGTGCATCCCTAATACGCATGTCTAATTCAGTGCTGTATAGCTTGAAAATCCCTTCTGCTTAGCTTTTTCTACTTTTGGCACTAATTAACTGCTAGATGTTTCTTGATCATTTCTTAAGTTCCTCTGCAATGTGAAATTCGTGTCTACTTAGGGAAAATAATCGCTAATTTACTTAGATAATGCATATAAATTAACCAACTCTTTTGTTCCATCTACATTTCTGTGTAGTCAAGAAAACCAATTCAATCATGCTTCCCACAGTAAGGCACCAGAGCTTCTAAAGCAAGGAGGAAAATATTTTCAGCTATGCATATGGTATCAAGACCTCCTAGAAAATTCCATTTTTAATGGGTTTATTGCATTTTGACGTACTTTATGTGAATACTGAGAGGAGTATAAAGTAGTTAGGAAAGAAAGTAATCAGCTTAGAGTATTTTAAGGGATGCTGAAATGCATGTGGGAATTTTGGCAGTGGTTTATGCTTAGCATGTTTTAAAAAGTGGGAATGCAAAAGAATATTTGCTTTAGATCTCAGAAGCAGAACTATCTGCAGCAGTGACTTCCTGAACAACTTGTGTGTCTGTTTTTTTAGTGGGTGTGAGACTATCCTGCTCTCTCTGTTGTTTTGTCCTGCTATGTCTTGACTACTTCTTTGTGTGGGATTTTTGTATCATCCGTATGTGTCAAAATGCATTTGTGAATGAATTTGGTATCTTGTTTCTTCATATAGATGAAAATAAGAAATTTTCACTGAAGATAAAATCTTTATTCCCCAGCCATTTTGGCAGTATTAATACAGGTTTCGTATATCAAATAGCTAAAGGAACATTTTGTTGTTGAATTAAAGGGGTCCTGCCTATTATTTCTGAATTATTTTAAGTGCTCAGGGAAAAAACCCTGTTGTGAATTGTTTGATACTAGCTTTGGACATTTCAATTGTTGCGATAATGTCCTTATTTGATCAAATCAAGTTACATGTATGTGTAGGAGAGAGAGAGAGGCTTAAAGTGTGACTAATAGCTAGGACTAGGTAAACTGGTTGAACAAATTGTATTTCTCTGCATTACACTTTCCTTCTGACAGCGTCCTGACATTGTTAATCCACGTCTTTTGCTATCTCAAGGAGGAAAATATTTCTAAGCAAGGAATACTGTAGAAAGTTACCTGTTCAGGACAGATATTGAGTGGGATTAATTAATAAGAAAAAAAAAAATCTTGTCATGCACACATGTATAAATGTGTGTGTGCATGTGTTTATGTAAAATGCACTTATATAAAGATACACAAATGAGCTCCTGGGATAACTGTGACCATTGTATATATGGATATATGTCTAGCCTGTAAACATGATTGGGAGATGCCGAGCCCTGTCCAGTTAAGAGCTGGCCAAGGGTAAGGGTTTAAAAATCTTCATGCCCTTTTCTAGAAGTTGCAGTTCCTCAGGCCTGGCCTTGAACATCTTCTGCAAACTGACCCTTTCCCACTGCTCGGGCTCTGCTCATCCTCCTACAAACGTCTTCAACAGAGTGCTCTTGGCTGTCCAGCTGCACCGGGTTGCTAGCAGCAGCAGGACAGTACTAGAAGCTGTATTTCCTCCCTGCTGTCATGTCTAGTGAGAGTGCTTTTCAGGCCAATCTGTTAGGCAGCTCTGCCTTATTATTATTATATACATTGCATATGATAGATGCTGTCTGTCATCCTGAATGGGATGTGTGTGTTGTGTTTTTCAGCTGATCTCAGTTGGAATTTAGACGCATTTGTCTGCTGTTGTTCTTAAAAAAGTTAAGAACTTGTATCTATTGATTTAGTAAATTATTAAAATGAATGGGATTCTCAAATTTCTGCAACAAATTACGGTGCTTGAGGAAAAGTTTCATTGATTTAATTCTTAAATTGTTTATGAAGAT
This sequence comes from Todus mexicanus, assembly GCA_013389965.1. Taxonomy (NCBI): domain Eukaryota; kingdom Metazoa; phylum Chordata; class Aves; order Coraciiformes; family Todidae; genus Todus; species Todus mexicanus. Next base: position 30,955 of record WEIS01010760.1, read on the forward strand.
GAGATTAGAAAATGTGATTAACTCCCCCTGAGCCCTGCATGAGTTGCCTTCCACTGTTCTTAACTGTAAGGGTCGCACTGGGGATTAGCTGTAGTCTTAAGTTTGACAGTCTAGGATGGGAGAATTAATAAGAAAATACTCAGCAGTGTTGAGTTTGGCAACAGGATGACACCTCCTAATTGCCTTTGAAACTGCCAGTGCAACTTTCCCTTCTTTTTGATCTTGCACGTTGTTGACATTGTATACCTAGAAAAGCAAGAGAAGTGTGCTAGGACAGTACGGGAGTTAAAATCTTAAACCCTTCTCATTGTTCCATAACATTTTAAACATTTTTTTTTTCTTTCCCCCTTCACAGGAAATGACCTAGAGGCCTTACAAATACATTTGTGCATTTTTGTTCCGAGTCTACAATTGAGGGCAAACGCAGTCTGGAAGCACCACTTCTTAATGTTACAACGGAAACAACTACCTCAACAAACAAGGAAAGGGGAAGAAGGCTTGCAATAATAAACACTCTAATTTTTAATAGCTTATACTTGCAAAGTCTTCTGTAAACAGAGTCCAGATTTTTTTTTCCCTCCAGTATTAAGAAGAGACACTACAAGTAACCTAATTTGGCAGACGGGATCTGTCAAGACAGTTGAAAATACTTGATCTGCTGACATAAGGATTTGCTTTTTCAAGGAAGGAGCCTCTGCACTGCATTTGTAATCGCTGTTGATCAGTGGTTTGCTCCACTTTTCCTGATACTACTAATGGGGAAATTGCGTTAAGATATTGCTTCTAAAACTATTATTTGCGTTGACAAAAATAACTTTTGTAGACTTAACAGCAAGTGACGATAATATGCTCATGAAGAAATCGTAGGCGATAACTTTCTGCTCCAGCGTTGCTTTTCTGCGTGCAGAGTGGAAAACCAAACAAGGGACAGAGCATTATTAAGATACTTGGGCTTGCTTTTTGAGTACAGTTTCTAATTGCAGCAGGGCTGCACTGAACACTGAAAACTCAAAGTCAGCAAATCTGCTGCCTTTCTCACTGCTGATACAGATTATACAGACGCTTGCCTTTTTGAAATGCCTTTTGTGAAACCTATGTACACAGTCCTCCACTGTTACTGTACATAACTGTATATTTGAGGAAGGAATTTGACAAGTGATTGTTAATTCAAGAATCTTTGGACAAGCACTCACTTATGTATTGCTGTAGTGCACAAGAAAGCAAAATGGACTATAAGCGGCGCTTTTTGCTTGGCGGGTCCAAGCAAAAAGTGCAGCAACACCAGCAGTATCAAATGCCTGAGCTAGGCAGGACCCTGAGCGCGCCGCTGGCATCGACAACCCCAGCATCCCCTTTGGTCTCCTCAGCTGCTGCGGGCAGCTGCAACCACCCTGTGTCCCACACTACTCCGATCGCAGACATCCAGCAGGGAATCTCCAAATACCTGGATGCACTCAACGTGTTTTGCCGTACGAGCACTTTCCTTACAGACCTTTTCAGCAGTGTATTTAGGAACTCGCACTATTCTAAGGCAGCTATGCAACTGAAAGACGTGCAGGAACATGTCATGGAAGCAGCGAGTCGACTCACAGCAGCAATAAAACCAGAAATAGCAAAAATGCTGATGGAACTGAGCGCAGGAGCTGCAAACTTTAAAGATCAAAAAGAGTTCAGCCTGCAAGACATTGAGGTAAGTTGCCTTCGGGGATACTGTTTTGCATGTGAATTTGTATCATTCCTCCTTAATTGGACTTCTCTTCAAAATCACTTTCACACCTTTTCTTAATTAAAACTGCACCTTGCAGTAGCTTTAAAAACAGTCAATCTGCAAGATTTATGGGACGTTCTGCGTAATGAGACAAATACTGCATTCTGCCTTTGCTGAAGAGCCAGCACAAGTGAAGGATTTGACGCTGACTCACGTGGTTGTTTTATAAGTCAGCCAGGGAGCGTGGTTTTGATGACTTAAGTATGTGGGCAAGCCAGTTGGATAGTTGCGCCCAGGAAGCAGTTACCAGTTACTCACTGTTGAGATGGACCTTGGCAGAGGTCACTATACAGAATGTAGTGTACGTTTGGAGGTGACTTGAAAGTACATGGTGTAAGTATGCTGGAAAACCTGCTGAATTAGAAATAATCGTGAATTAAACAGATGAGTCTTCCAGTTGGGATGGAATTCAGAGGGGAAAACTGAGTGTTACAATATTTACATGGAAATTTTCAGCGTCATGAGTGCAGCCCGCTGGGCAGAAGTTCTGAAGAGCAGTCCTAGGGCTTATGGTAGTCATATGGTGAGTAGGAGTCAGTGTTGTACGGTTGCAAATACTAAATCAATGTTGTTGTTACTGTGCAAAGAGTCGGTTGTCGTGTATTTAACACGGCTCTAACCTGCAAGAACCATGAAATAAGCATTCAGCTCTCTTCACTTTGGTTATTATGGCCTTAAACACAACAGTGCACCCGTGCACCACTACTGTTGCACTTAGAGAAATAGTGAACAGCTGGAGAGACACCAGAGGAGAGTAGCAAGAGTAATCAGACATCCAAGAAATAGGGCTTCAGAGGACAAATTGAAAAGACTGACTCTACAGAAGAGAAGACTAAGAAGAAAAATTGTTCAGGTATGTAAGAAGCAGCCAGAAGACGTGGCAGTGTTCTGTTCATGTAAGGTGGAGCCAGAAGTAATGAACTTACATTTCAGAAGGAAATATTCATATTAGATGCTGTGGAAATAGCTTTGTAATGTTAGTGAAGCACTGATGTAGGGAGCCTCCATCACGAAGGACTCGCAGAACAGGTTAAACCTGCATCTAGCAAAACTGACCCAGGTAAAATTGCTCCTTGCTTGGGACAGTAGGGTGACCTTCTGAGAACTTCTCCTACTCTGCTCCTCTCTCATTTGAAGAATGGGCTATTTACGCTGAAATGTTAATTTGAAGATGTGTGGTTTGTTTTTCCCCCCCGATGTATAGAGAAGTAACATTTCGTAAAACTACCAGCAAGACTAAAAAACTCACAATTGAAGCAGAAAAATGTAAAGGGCTTGCCTGACTTCATCTGAGTTCATTGACCAGGGGAAACGAGGAAAGGAGCGTGTGAGAGGCTGTGTGAGTGGCAGCTCAGCAGTACTCTCTGAAGAGGTTCTCCAGAGCCTCTTGTTTGAGGGATGGAGCCTGGTTATTGTGGAAGCAGCGGGTGGCGAGTTGTAATTCATGATGGGCTGGGGGGACAGAACTGCACGTTCAGGAGAAGGATACGAGAATGAAGCATGAGCCCAGCTAAGGAAAACATACTTTTCCTAAGACTTCCTCACCGAAGGCTTTATGTTTTGCAGAAGAATGAGAAATACGAGCAGAGCAGGTTTGGCTTCAGATAGTTGGGAGAGAGCTGTAGCTTTTCTGAGGTGCCGCATATTTTTACCTTAGTGCAGTGGGCTCTAGCGCCCAGGGAAGGCGGTATCTGATAAACATACTCTGACTTGGATTTGGATTAAGAAAGACTGTGCAACCTGGACTGCAGCAGCAGTGGGTGAGGTTTTTAATTTATTTACTGTTCTTTCAGCAGAACAGAGCTTGCTAGTTCAGCACTGTCTGCCAAGATGTGTAAGAAGGTGACTTCTCTTGATCAAAGAGTTGGTGACAGGTGGAGTTCCCAAGGTTTCTTAATTTCAGAAATTTGAATGTTGATTTTTATTTTCTGCCTTTTCCCCTTTCAAAAAAACTATGAATTCTCAGGTGTTTTCTGCGTGTATGGGTGAGGAACAGCTTGCAAATCGAGGAAGGAGAGTGTGGTTTATGTTAAGTTTTCCAGATCTATTGTTAGAGGTGTTGTAAGTTGGAGTAATGCAGCAAAACAGTATTTCTTTTAATAAAACTATTAAAGAAAATCTGGAGGTGGAGACCGCTTGAAAAAAAGTTTATGTATTTCCTCATCTTCCCTGAAGCTTTGCAGCAGCCTCAGCACTACAAAATACCAAGAATGAATCGTCTTGTAGTTACACAGAGCTTGTGTGTTGTCTTAAAAGGGGTAGCAACGACAGAGATGTACGTGCTGCCTTCCTAAGCAAAAGGGAAACGCGAATGGGCTTTAAATTGGGTTTTAATGCTTTTTAATTGCTGCATTTTATTTTTAAAATACTTAACACTCAAATGCTTTTTTCCTAAGTTATAGTTTGCATTTTAGTAGCTGTCAATATCAGATTATCACTATGGGGCTTTTAGGCTGGCTGTTAGCAGAAGTTAGTCTGTTATATTGCCCATGTCTCAAAGTACTGTAGATGTCAAGGTGCCACTGGAATCCAGTTTATCTTGTAGGCAACTCATTTTTGGTGAGCAGGATTATGTCTTCCCTTGGAGGTGTTTTGGTCATGAGATCACTCTTTCAGACTACAGGACGTTGCTACATAGAAAAATTAATATTCTGCTCACTTTCAGTAATATGTGGGAAAGGGTGTTATCGCATCATCTGCTACGCCAGTTTGAGGCGTAGCTCATTGTTAACTTCATTATGTTGCTGTTTTAGTCTGGCCTCTTCAGTGGGTAGACAGGTTGTGCGCAGGGCTTATTGTTACCAAAGCCATTACCAACTCTGGTAAGGGAAATGGGGTAGTAGGAAGCCACTGAATAAGCATGGTGGTGTTTTGGTTTTGGGGGTGTTTTGTTTGTTTAGGGAAATAGAAAGAAAAAAAAAAGTGTGTGCGTGATGGAGAAATTCTACTACACAAAATGGTGCTTGGAGCTGGAAGTCAGTTTTTGTATTAGGTTTGGAAGACTGATGATGGTTATTTGCTAACTTTATTAGTGGTAATGTTTTGTTCTAAAGAACCTGTTGTATAAGATTTGCTTGCTAGGGAATTTGCCTGGCATCACTGTTTAACAACTAAATCTGGCAAAATTATGTGTGCACTTTGTACAGCAGAATATTCCCCAGCGGAGCGTTTGCTTCTGTTAGAAGGGTGATAAGGGACAGAGTAACCTCACACTGCACCTCCCACCTGATGCTCTTGTTTGTATGTAACCCGTTGGATGAAATGCATCACCTTGTTGGAGAAAAGGACATCTGAAGTGAGATCTTCCCAAAAGTCCCATTGCTTCTAACCGTCTTAATGGGAAGACAGGTTCCTTTGGGTAAGGTTATGCAGTTCTTGAGATAGCCGTCTTATGTGGTAACAGGTTAGGAAAGTCAGAGTGTTAGAGCTGTAGTGCTTGGGACAAAAAAGTTTGCAAGCTGAAGACCACATTGTCTATGCAATATAAATGATTCAAAGAAATAGTGTAAGAAAACACTACCACTACTAAGAAAAACCTCGTAGTTGACACCTGTGGTGGTCTAAAGCAGGAGAGTCAAACACTTCTGCATGGGAAAGTACGGAAAAATAAACGCTAAAAGAGATGGTGTGCCTGTGAAAGAAACACATCCATATGCTACTATTGTTCTGCAGATTCCATAACAGATTTAGTACATGGCTTTGCACACTTTGATGACTGCTAGCCAACCATGGCTGCATTTGTTAAGCTGGTGGCAGTTGTACTTTTCTTCCCCACAGTTCAGACAGAGTTTCAGCTCTTTGGAAGAAAAATCCTTGAGAAATCAACTTTAAAGGAAAAGGAGTTTGGCATCTGCAGTGAGTGTTTAGTAGTGCAAAAATCCTCCACCACTTGGATTTTATTTAAGCAGTTAAAACCATCCTTACCCATTTCTGAGGAAGACTGAAAGATTATTTTTCAAAGTAGAAGTTCAGTAAAGCAGATGTTACTATTTATTGCCACTGTTTAACATTGTAAATTATACTAGGAATGCTGTGTGCTGCCACTTAAACTAAATCATTTGTTTATTTTGAACATTATTCCCAGGCAAGGGAAACTTCAACCTCTGTACCTTAAATATCCTTTGAAATTTAATCATCTTGAAATTCCTAATGAGTCCTAGTTTCTTCCTCCCCTGAGAACTGCATTGTTTGTACACAGAAATACTCAGATCACCAGTTGCCTCTTCCTGCAGTTTTCTTATAAATCTTCCTAATCTTGTAGGCAGGAAAGTTGCAGTTTTATTCATTTTATCATTTGTTGACTGTTTTTTTTAATAAGGCAAACTCTACTTTCAGAGGTCAGTCAAAGTACCAAAAATGTTTAATTTTATGCCTTTTACAAAGAAGGGAAGTGATTGAAGCAGAATGGAATGTCAAAAGGAGTCCGGATGCAATGGAAAAGAGCATTGCCACCACTGGTTCTTCTGAAGGAGATAGTTAATGCATGTAACTGTTTGTGTGAGTGCAGAGTCTTGCCAGTAAGATCATTGTGTCTGAATATTTTTATTCCAAAAGAATGTAGTTGAAAAGAAGCCAGATGATTTATTTGCTCCAAGGCATGATGGCTTTCTACATTATCTGTGTATTTTATGAATTATTCCTAAAATGGAATTCAACTTGAGTCTTTTTTAATAAATCGAAGTCAAATATACATTTTTAACCACTTTGTGTGACGAACTCTGTAAAAGAAACAAAGCCTTTGAATAGTTTTAAAATACTTTCCATAGTAGTTTAAAAAATACTTCCTTCTCTGCTGTGTTCTAGTTATACTTTGTTGCAAGCTTTTGTCCGTGTAGGAGAGAATGGCCCTGAAGGTAGATGGAGCGCTCCTGTTGGTGCCTCTTTGCTCTCCAGGCCATCCTTCTGGATGGTTGCACTGCTGTTTGTTTTTCCATGCGTGGTGGCTGCACCTAAATACTCAGTTTGTGTGACTGGTTTTGTTTTGCTTGTAGTAACTGAGGCATATGTTCATCTTTGGTCATCATTTTCACTAGCACTGGTATGAGAGAGGGAGAGAAATGGGGGATGGAAAGGTGTAAGTCCAGGACGTGGAGCCTGATGCTGGTGCTTCCTCAGCCCAGTGAGTACGGGGAGGGCCCAGCAGCCCTCTGCTTCTCTGCCTTTCCTCGGACTTTCCGAGTGAGTATTACATGACCCATTTCGGTGAAATATTCTGAAGCGAAGCTTTGTGCCAGCGTTAGCAGTTCCTGTCAGACAATGCAAGTGACAGGGCTGCAACTTTGTGCATGCCTTCTGCAGTCGCTCTTGTATTCTAAAAATGGCACTCACTGCGTCGCCACTGTATTATGTGGCGAAATGTTTTCGATGCTTATTACTGCTTATTGCTCTGCTTGGAAAATACACTGATGGGTTAAACTTACCTGATTTTTATGATAATGTTTTAAAATTATTCAGATTTTGGTTTGGGTTTTTTGTAGCGTAAATTCAGCTAGGTTTGTGCGCAAGTGGATTTTGCTGTTGACTTTGTCCTTGTGATAATATGCTACTCCCGTATGTGTGTTGTTTCATGTGCTCGATATTGCTAAGTAACTTGAGTCTTTTATTCTTTGAATAACCGTAACTGAAGTGTGGAAGTAAAAATGACATGGGATCGATCTTCCCTTAATTCATAGAAACCAACACTTACTCACTGTTTCTTATTTTAAGTAAATGGTTAAATATCATGTGTTCCTTATGATCTGAAGCGTTATTTTAATAAAGAATATGAGTTTAACTTGGTTTCTTACTGCAAACACTGAAAAAAAAGAAGGGAAACTTACGCAAAATCTTCTGTTTGTTTGAAACGGGTTTGTTTCTTCTCCCGCAGGTACTTGGGCGATGTTTCTTGACAGTGATGCAAGTCCACTTTCAGTTCCTGTCCCAAGCTTTGCAGAAGGTCCAGCCAGTGGCACACTCTTGCTTTGCCGAAGCTGTAGCTCAGGAGAGGAAGAATGTTAGTGGGGCTGGAGCCTCAAATATAAGCCCCACAAATGAGCTAGAAGATGCAATAAGATCATGGAGAGGAGCAGCAGAGGTATGGAGGTCTTCTTGTAGTGATGCTATGTTTAATGAAATGATGGTTATGTTCAGGTAAACCTAAATTCAGGCTGGATGCCCTAATGATGGAAGAAAATCTCTGATTTTAAAGACATGCTACATTTGAAATGAGGGACCTGGTGCAGTCAGTCTCAGATGCCAAAACTTGTTTTACCTGCATGGTGATTATACTGCCTTTGCCCTGTGTGAAATTTTCTTTGTGATATGATTATACATAAGGAGTGCACAAACAGTGGAAACAGCTTTTTGTTACTAGTTATGAATTGGCAGTTTTCAAATATAGTTTGGCACAGAGAGCAAATGTTAAAAACCCAACAGCATACAATAAGTCGTTTCAAACCAGGGCAAAACTGTAATGAAAAATAATTTAGGTAATGTCTATTTCTCTTGAATTTTGAGTACAAGTTCTACTTCATACTTGAAAATCTTTATGGTAACTTTTGACACTTGTTTTCATGCCATTAAGCTTGATGTTACTTGATCCACTAGTTGTTGGAATGTTAACGGTATTACTTAAATGCACCACTCTGGACTTGTATTTTCACAAATACTTGCCATCTGTGGAATCTGTATTTTTCCTGATGAAAAAAAGAAAAACAGTTTCATGAGCTTTTCTGCTTTCCCTTGCACAATTCAAGTCTGCAGACTGTTAGATCAGAATGAATTCAGACACCGAGTGCGTCGTTTCCTTAAATTCAAGCAACTTGGAGCACGTGCTGTTGAACTCTAATTTGGCAGCCGATACAGGCTTATTAATCATCTTGACTGGAAATCTTGTCAAGGTTTCCATTTATCAGCCAGCATGTGTGAAGTATATGAAAGGAAACAAGTTTCCTTTAGAACTATGAATGCATAAGTACTATTTGTAATTTTTACTCTAGCATAAATTTGTTTCACTGGATGAAATAGGGGTTTGGGAGTGCTTTAGGTGTATTACAGATAATCGTAACAACCCTAGTGCTGATATAGCCTTACTCCTTTTGCATAAAAATAGCTACTTTTACGGTTAATACAATTCCTTAAAACTATATTAAAATTTCTAGAAATACCCTGCAATTGCTATCAAGTTTGTTCAAAATGGGGTCAAAATTAAACTTGGGTTTGCAGAATCTGGGATCTTAACTTTCTTTTTACCTTCTTAACAACTTGCTTCAGCTATTTCTGTTAATAAAATCTGTATTTTGATATAGAGTTCAGTACAAGTATTACACTAACCAAACCCTTTATTGAACATACATAGAGAGGAGAAGAGAAAAATGGAGATTCTCCCTAGTTCCATAATAACAATAGAAGAGACTTCTCCATTTTTATGATTGACTAAGATAACTCATCTGAAGTGTTCGTGTTGGTTATTAGGACAGCTTAGGAAAAATCTATGCTCTGTAAATAAAATCTCTTTCTCTCATAGTTGTAGACAGACTAATACACAGGTCTTTTTGATAGAAGGGAGATTTAAAATACTGAAATATTTGCAAATTTTTCTTTGTGGGGTTGAAGGCAATCCACAACTTCCATGTAAAATCAGCCTCTTTGGCAGGAGAACACACTGCTGTTTCAGAATAGAATTCAGGATGATACTTCTTTGGTAGCTCAAAACTGTTTTTCCTTTTTAAGATTTTTCACTTGGAAAATGCTGTCATTTTGTATGTGTTGATGATGTGCCATGTCTATTGGCTGTAATACCAAAAATGCACAGTTTGGACATCCTGCTTTAGAGCAAGACTCCATCCTAGACCGAAAAATAAGCCATATCTGAGGCTTTAAATGCAGCTGAGAGTAGGTTTCTATTTGTTTTACCCTGCTCAGTAGTGTACACTAAGTAGTGTATTTTACGGTTAACGCTAGATATTTGGTTTTTCATATTTCTGGTTTTTCAAAATCATATTACATAAAGCTATTCTCTTGCTGGGCTAAGTTGATTTTATAGTCTTGTTTGGCTCTTCTGAAATTGCACCACAGTAATCACCCTTCATTTTATGAAATACCCTCTTATGTACACAGGAGTGTTTGTTTGTACACATGATTAAATGTTCCTTGTGTTCCTG
>WEIS01010764.1:0-39466 GCA_013389965.1 Todus mexicanus
GCCCAGCACAGCCCAGCACAGCCTAGCACAACCCCACCAAGCCCAACCGAGCCGGCCATACCCTGGACAGCGCCTCGGCATCACCATGGTGAGTGCCCCCCCCCTTCCCTGATCCATACTGCTGATCCCCAGGTGTCCCCCTCCTTCCCCTCCTCCTCCTCCTCCACCTTTTCTTCCTCCCATCCCTTTCCCAGATTTGTATTTTATTTTATTTTATTTTTTGGGGGGGATATGCCCCCAGCTGCCCCTTCCCCCATCCCCAGAGGGATGCGGGGAGCAGGAATGGGGACACCCGAGTGGAGCACGGAGGGGTGTGCACCCCAATCTTGGGGTTCCCCAGATCCCCCCAAACCCTTCGCAGTGGGGTGTTTTTTTCCGCTATTCCGAGGTGCGTTTGAGCGCGTTACATAAAGAGATTTGTCGCCGGCGGCGGGTTAATAGAAGCTGGGCTGCTGGGCGGAGAGAATCGCAGCGTGGTGGGGGTTGGAAGGGACCTCTGGAGATCAGATCATCCAACCCCCCCACCCCCTGCTCCAGCAGGGTCACCCAAAACAGGTTGCCCAAAGCCCCACGTCCAGGCAGGTTTGGAATCTCTCCGGAGAAGGAACCTCCACAGCCTCCCTGGGCAGCCTGAGCCAGAGAGGCTCTGTCAGACAGTCCATGTAATGAATGAACAATAGAGTTTTCGATTCCAGTTGAGCATTTAGGAGCTAAAGCGGAACAGTGCACTCACCAATTTAGCCAGCAGGACCGTCTCCTTGTAGTGCATCGTGTCTCTGCGGTCATAGTAACGTCCCCCGAAGGAGCTCGCCCTGTTTATAAACAGCAATGCGTTAAGTGTAACGCCGACCACACCAAGTAGGACAGTGTCACACGGGTATTTTACAGCCTTAAAGTCTGAGGTGTAGTTGGACTGAATAACTTGTCGTGATTAATAACAGAAGCTGGGGGGGATTATATGATTTTACCACAAAAACACTTCCATTTTTTCAAATGTCTTTGCATTGTATCTAGTAAATTCTGCCTTCCCTGCATAAAAATCAATTTGGAAGATGCAGACATGGATAACATTCAAATAGTCTTTCCATGAATTAGAATTGTAGGGTTGTTTTGGTTGGAAGAGACCTTTAAGATCAGCAAGTCCAACCGTTAACCCAGCGCTGCCAGGGCACCACTAACCCTTGTCCCTCAGCACCACATCTCCACAGCTCGGAAACCCCTCCAGGGATCGTGGGGACTCCACCCCTTCTCTGTGGAAGGCCTTGACAACCCTTGTGGGGAAGAAATTTGTCCTAATATCCAACCTAAACCTCCCCTGGGGCAACTTGAGGCCATTTCCTCTTGTCCTATCCCTTGTTCCTTTAGAGAAGAGACCGACCCCACCTCACTACAACCTCTTTTTAGGTAACTTGAGTCCTCTTTTAACAGTCGTGTATTCATCTTCTGTCAGTCAGAATCTGCTTCTCCTTTTCAGTCTCTTTGCAATCAGCTCAAATATAGGATGAGAGATACGAGAAGATCCTGTTGAAAAAGACCAGAAAAGGTGCAGTAGTTTGTCTGGGACCCCCAGAGTGACTTTCCACCACATTATTGAATTCCTGGTTCTTACCACGTAGGGTGGAACGTCAACACAAAATAGATGACTAAATTACTGTTACTTCACCAAACTTGCATGACAGTAAGTGGTGCAACTAACACCCAGGTGCTCAGAAGCGCTGAGTCAGCTGGAGAAGAAAGCTGAAATAGCCCGAGCCAGTTCAAATATTTCATCTTGACTCCTCCCAGGACTGAGGTGAAGTCAGTTATACTGGTGTAAATCAAGGGAAAATTCCCTGGTAACGTAGGCAATGGCAATGTCGTACTAACAGAAATAATAGCCGAGATCTACCCTTGACCTGTTATTTCTGGTCCTTAGACCCGTTTAATTAAACCATGCAGTTATTTTTGGCAGCAATATCCAGAAATCATCATTCAGAGCTACGCGTGGGTTTCTATCAGCAACTTTTGCTCTTCTCTATCTCCAGTAACTTTAGGGTTGAAAAGTAGCTGCGAGCTCCCTGCAATATTCTCACTCATACAGACATTCTGGGGCGAGAACGGCCAGTTTGAGAATATTCTCACAGGGGTGCGAAGGCTGGAGGTTGCTTTGGCTCTCAAAGTTTGGATGAGTGTCCTTGGAATGTGAGCTACCGAATCTAAAACCCTGAAGTTTTGATTAAAAAACCTCAAACCTGCTGCCGTGGCGCTAACGCAAGGTTAAAAGTTACAGCACATCGATGTCTAGATGGACCTGGAGCTTGGGGGCAGGAGGACACATGGACACAGGAGGGTGCTGCCAAAGGTATCAGGAGCAAATGAAGGACAGATTTTTATCGCAAATATTGGGAGTGATTTTTTAGCACTCCCTTCTCTAGTGACCTAGAAATAAGCAGGTGTATGTTGCTCGGGTCCCTTCAACTCTACCAAGGGTGTTTCCTCAGCATCCTGGGTGTTCAATCACTATTCTTTGTAGAAAGTGGCATAAGGAAACATTTGGGGTTTGCTGTTTTTTCAAAACCTCGTTTTGCCGAAGCAGCAAAACTCGTCTTTCATCAGGCTCGGGAGTGTTTCCTCAGCATCTCCACCGTATACGGGCGACCACGGCAGGACGGTTCTTCTGTTTATGCAGTTCACTGCGGCTCTACTGGCAGGGAATCTAGGTCAAATTACCTTGGCTCAGGATTTGGCTGCACCCTTGAACTTTAAACCGCTTATAAATTTTGATTTGTCAGGGTATTTTCCATGGGGTCAAATCCCACTGTGATGGAGCAAGAGAGTGGGTAACCTTGCGCGCTGCAAGGCCACTAATACGAAGAGGTTGGGTAAACCTGAGCACAAGGCCGGTGTGAAGCTGTGTTTAAGAGGTACAAGTATCTCTACCTCTACAAAAATCCAGCTGCAGAAGGGTTCTGTAGGAGCTAGAATATATTTTTGGAATTCCCTAAAAGACTTTGATAGTTGGTGTCATCTGAAATCAATGAAGAAAAAAAACCCCACCCAAGTCTTCTAAGCGTTCATAGAATCGTTTTGGTTGGAAAAGACCTTTAAGATCACCAAGTCCAACTCATGGCCACCACGCGATGCTTGATGTGGGCATAGGTTGGATGCAGGAAGCACAATTTCCTCTCTTTGTAGCCAAAGCAAACCCTGCCTCATTGTCCATTAGTAGTTGTTAATTGCCCTGAGCACTTTCGGAGCAAGTGGTATCGCAGAGACAATGGAGCAGCCCCTGAACGTTGGCACACAAACTGGCAAAGAACATTTTTAGTAAACAGAGATGAGTCCAACCCAAATCCAGAGCCAGCTCTACAGCACTCGCTGCCTACAAAGCCTTTTAGAGTGAAAAGGTCGCGAACTTCAGCAGCCCTGCCGTCCAGAGCCACGGCAGCAAGCCAGGGTTGTACCAGCTGATACAGAATTTGGCAGGGAGGAGAAAACATCCTCAAAACCCGCATCCAGGATGGACCAAGGGACGTAAGTCCTCGCATAGAAACTCATGAAGACGCGCCGACACCTTCTGCATATGATAGGATTGATTAAAAACCCCTCCAGGATCTGAAGTAAGAGTTGAGTGTTCCATTTGCATAGTTAATTATAGATACCTGCTGATCAAAACCCGCAGGGTGGCCTCGGTGTCGATCCCTTCCATCTCAAGGAAGATCCTTTGGTTCTTTAAGACTGACCATTGTGTCTTCATTACAAGCAGCCTGACCTGTGAAAAGAAACAGGCTCCTGTTGGCCACCAGGCAACTTGATTTTGCTTTCATTTCGTTTAATAGAATCTCTTGCTTTTATTTAAGTGCAAAAAAAAAAATCAGGTGCAAACACTTAAAAATTCAACCTCTGGCTTAGAAGTTGGGGAAAAAGAAACGTGCAAGGGTATTTTTTGTTAGGTATCAATAAACTTCAGATTAACGTGAATGTAAAGGGCTGGTTTAGTCCCTGATCTAAGCCAGCTTCAAGTGTAGATCAACAGAATTGTATCAGGTAGGATTTTTCCCTGCTGCTTTCAGGAGTTTTGTCTGTAAAAACTGATTTAGAAGCTGAGGTGTTGATAAGCTTCATACAAATAGAGCCTGAAAAGACTGGATGCCACACTTAGTGACATGGTTTAGCTGAGTGATGGTGGTAGGTCATAGGCTGGACTCGATGATCTGAGAGGTCTTTTCCAGCCTTAATTATTCTATGATTCTATGATTCTAAATCCATATTCACTTGTAAAGCAATAGGTCGCAAGTGCAGCCGAGCTGGTAATTAAAGACAGTAAAGGAGAAGGGAGGGAAAATAGGAGGGTGAAATGAAGCAAATCGTTGGTTGTTAAGAGCCAGAAAGCTGCTGAGATGAGTCTGGATGAGAAGGATTGTCCAGCTGCAACCGAGAGGAAACACCATGTGAGGCTGGCGCCTGTAGTTCTGCCACATTATAAATGCCACACTTCAGACTTCAAAGACATCAAATTTATCAGCCGATTTATAAGCGCCTGGCAATGGCTGAGCTTATAAATCCATTATCTGCGTACACCCCCCATGGCTTTGCCTTATCACGTGCTAAATACATGGGCCACAATATTTGTGTCTTCTGTGGTGCTTCTCCTCTACCTAAGCAATGGCAAAAAGCTGTTTAGTTATTGAGGGTTAGTTATGCTCAGGTCTAGGGTAAGAGGGGGACACTTGTCTCCTACATCTTCAAGAATATGATCGTTGACATCACGTGGCGTTAATACTGAAAGGAACCTTGATGAGATGTTGCTCTAACAACAACCAGGTAGTTTCAAAATAATAACACAAATAAAGTTTTTCCAGGAAATTAGTTTAATTGCATCACATTTCCTCTTCCTCAGCCCGAACTGACCAGGATAAAATAGCAAAGGTCAGATCTCTGAAGGAAATCAAGCCCCACGGCACAGAAAGTGCTGTATGAAGATGTGCTAGTAGAGAATTAAAAAATGAAATTTTCATCACTGTTGGGAGACATTTGATTATTTTTTTTTTGCTCCTAAGAAAGTGAGATATAGAAAGGAAACAAGAAGTCCTTCGTATTCGGTGTCATTATTTGAAAGCCAAAAGCAGCAAGAAATGGAAGCTGGAAGTAGCATGGCCAAATTTCCAATAAATATCCTAAAACCAAGCGTAAAGGAAGCTCAGCAAACCCATTCTTTCCCTAGTTTTAAGAAGAGGTGTCTTGGAGTTCATTAGCTTGATTTGAGGTTTTATTAGAGGTAAATCTGAACCGTTTTGAAGGAGGAGACTTCAGAGAACATCCATACCCTCTTTTTTTCTTCCTTATTAAACTCGAAAAATCAGCTGGCGCTTCCTTTCCTCTCCTCACCCAACCTTCTTTAATCATGACTGAAGTCTCAAACAGGAATTAGCATTTGAAATCCAGGGGGGTTTGCCCTCGAGGATTTAAGGGAGACATGGAAGAGAAGAAAGGAAGCACCAATTCGTACAACAAGAAGATATTTTCCTCTCCAGTTGTTGTTCTCAAGTGACACTTCGGAAAACAGGCATCAGATTCTGCTTCTTCATTTCCCTGTATTACACAGGCATTTTCACAGCCAGCTTCAAGTAAAGAAACACCTTGTTTCTTGCATTTTGCTGTGAGCCTGGCTAAAATCGCTCCAAAAAAGCAAAGTGCCTTCAAACTGGCAGGGAATAAATGGTTGGCAAAGTTGCCGAGGGTGATTTCCATGTCAGGGAATTGGCACATCCTTGGGTGAGGCGGTTCTGAATAGGACCATCCACACTCGCTTTCTCTCCACTTGCTGGCCTCAGCCAGCTTCTATTCCAGTTTAGAAGGTCAGGTGTGAGGCCGTGCAAGCTCTGCAGCTCCTAGAAGTTGCCATTTGTGGCAGAGCGGTGTTTCGTTATGTACATGGTTTAATTTTCCGCCCACTTCTCAACGGTCCGTGCAATTCCAGGAGGAAAAACAACGTTGTTTATTTTCATATTTATATGCCTGTCAATCTATTATTCAAATCTCTTAGGAGTTTAATCAGTTGGCACTACTGACTGGCTACTCAAAACTACCCTCCTCCCCAAATTCAGAAGCTGGTCTAGCATGAAAAATACCCCGTGCGATGCTTCTAGGACCAACTGCATCTCTCTCCTCAACTCTTAGGATCACGCGCCTTCCTAGAGGAGCATTGCAGGGTTACTTTGCTGAACCGTGGCTTAAAACCGTAAACATCAGCCCTTCTTACCTTGACTAGGCTTCTTTGAGATGTGTCTTTTGACAGAAGGCTGCGCATGAAGCCGGAGAACAGCTCCATCTTTTCAAGTTCGTGGAAGAAAAAGAAAAACCAAAGACATCAGCAAACAGGCATATCAAACCCCAGGTCAGACTAGCAAAGCATTTCCAGGTTCTTTTCTTCGCCCCACCTTCCTCTGCTGCTGGAAGCAGAAATGAGAGATGTCTTCCAAGCTGCCAGTACGCAGGTGGCTTCGATTCCAGCAGTTACCATCACTCTCCAAATAGCAGACACCTTATTTCATACGAGTTAGTTCAGAAATCCAAATCTCCCCGCCCCCCCCAAGAAAAAAATCAGGTCCTTCCATTGAAAAAGGTGCTAGAACACTCTGGAGCCACCCTCAAAAGCCCCCTTGGAAATTTTGCCTCTTCAACTACTGGAGCTGCTGGCTTTATCTGCAAGCTTGATGCTTAAGAGCCATAAGAAGGTGGCACTGAATCAGTCCCTCTGGCCAGTCTGGAGTTTTATGGCATTCTCCTCAATTTCCAGAGCTCTCTTTTCTGGCAGAAGGTTAGTTACACCTCCTCTCTGAGACTATTCAATTTTTTTTTTCCCCTTTCTCTGATTTGTGTCAGAAGCATCACAGGATGTTCACGCTCCCCTCGGAGAGCTGAGATACAGCTTGTGATTTCTTGGTGCTGAAGCACATTTGAAACTTGGCTCAAAAATCAGCAAGGAAATAGAAGAGGCAGCGCTAAGCTTTATTCCTCTGCAAAATACCAGTAGCTCTCTGCTCCAGTGGAAAGCGATACTGAGAGCACCACTTTTTCCCCTTTCCATTTACTAAATTACCAATGAAATTTTATTTCAAATCCCCGTCTTTCTTCTAGACCCCTTGGAAGTCCTGAAAGGCCACAATAAGGTCTCCCCAGAGCCTTCTCTTCTCCTGGCTGAGCAACCCCAGCTCTCTCAGTAAGCCAGTTTGGGATATATTTTGATCAACACTCAGTTGATCAGATCTTCAGCTTCATCCTGCAGGTAACTTGAGTCTAAATTACGAAGAAGTGTCCCTAATGAGAATGTCGGAAGCGTTCAATTCAATTAGAGCCCTCAAATAACGCGGTGCTTGTACCTAGCTGGGAAAAGTACCAAAGGACATCTTCACATACCACCTCTGGGTTTCTCTCTGAAGTGATTTCTTTTAGGAGGATGCTAAAATAGATGGAGATTTTCTTTCAAACCTGTAATACAATTCTTCTGCTTTCCTTGCGTACCCGACTCTCAGGGTTGTCGCATATCTGCTCCCTCATCATATTTACAGAGATGGCCTTTTCTTCCTATAATCTGTTTCCTAGAGGAAAATCTCTTGTTGGTGCTTTTTTTATTGTAACACCTTAATTCTTTACAATATTTAATAACTCTATTTGCCATCGTTACCTTTGTCACTTCTGTCAGACAACACGTTTTGCTGGCAAGTAATTATTCTGTGTCTGCTAGTTAGCTTTTCTTCCCTTAATTTTATATATATATATTTTTGAGGATAGAAGCTTCCCATTTTATCTGTCTTTAAGGATGTCTGTAGCGACAGTTCGATCATCTGCAGGTGCCATCAATGCTGCTTCTAACTTGTCCCGTAGAACAAGCGTATTTATTCTATTTACTTGAAAGAAATGGTCATCTCTTCAAATAGCGCTGCCCCACAAGACGCATTTGACGCGAAATAAGAGGCGGTGCTTCTCCTTCTGTGAAACAGTGGTAAAACCAAAGAGGCTTGGAGCATCTGCTTCACTTGTTGGAAACTTGAGCTCACGAGGATATTCGTTTTCTGGAAAGAGGGACCCGATCAGTGCCTCTGATGGGTATCAGGTCTCAGACAGCTCAAGCTGACCTTGCCAGCAACCCCGTTTTCCTCCTGTCTGTCCGCTACAGGGCAGTGCTAAACCTCATCAACACTCAGCCGCGAAGGGAACCAATATTTTTCCGTATGATCTCTACCTTTCTAGTGGCCGTTTGCTCCAAGACTTAATTAACGCTTACATCAGCCCAGCCGGGCGTGGCAGTCACCGCGGCTCTCGCGTAGATGTTATGTCACATGGAAATTCCCAACGGCGATGACACTTGATTTTACAGGTCAGCTTAGGCTGATCCTATCAGATGATCTCCTCGAATGATGAAGAAAGCTGTGTGAAAAGCCTCTGCCGAGAAAGCCGATCTTCTAATACTGGACGTAATCGCAAGCGCACAAAATGTGTTGCAAGGCCAACATACCCACCGAAGGACCAAACGGCTTCTAGTCATGTTTCCTTTCCGTGATATTGGATATGGTGACGTGTTCATCCTTCAGAATTAGTCTGGTTTTACTTCTTTAAGTCAGCGGTTGCTTGTGAGTGATCATAGAATCACGGAATCATTTTTGGTTGGAAAAGACCTTCAAGTTCATCGAGTCCAACCGTTAACCCAACACTGCCAAGCCCACCACTAACTATGACCCTAAATCTATAGGGATATATATGATAGCTAGCGTCAAACAATAACTGAGAAGATAAATGTCTATCAAAACTCACAACCTTGATGCCTGTTTGATTGTAAGGTACAGATTTTAGATTTTATAAGCAGGTATTTCGACCCAAAACCTCAGGTTTCTTTCTCATACTCATCACTACCTCACTGAAAAGCTGCTTCTACCTGGTTTGGTCCCCGCATCTCTCACCCAGCAGTTAGACGGTTTTGTATGTGGGTAATGACCTCGAAGTGAAATTGAAAGGTTTTGCATGTGTTGGAAGATTAAGGCTGGAACCTTAGGAGCGGGGATCTGGACTCTCTAGTCCACAGCAGCACGTTACAACCAACCTCCTCCTCCTCTTCCATTCTTTTCCTTCCCCCTTATTCTACTTCCACCCCTATGAATAGTTCAGAAAAATCCCCGTTTCTCTAAGGAGCAAATAAACACAGCACGATCTCGTTCACCCAGACTCTAAGAGCAAGAACCAATCTGTAAATTGAGTGGTGCTACTCTTAAAGACGTGGCTAAAGCAGGTGACAACATGACCCATCTTACCAGCCTCTGGAGAACAACGGGAAGAAAACACGCATACACACAGGGCTACCCTGCAGCACTAAGCTACTTTACAGACTCCTCCATTCCAAGTTCTGAAGAGAAATTAAAATACAAGAGCTCCACTCCTGGCGGTGGGTCCTCTGAGTCTGGCCAAGTGGACCATCGCACCCGTGTGAAGCTCTGCTGGTCTCCTCAGCAGCTGGCACACAGCGTTTCTTCACTCTGAGGGTGGTGAGACCCTGGAACGGGTTGCCCAGGGAAGCTGTGGATGCTCCATCACTGGATGTGTTCAAAATCAGGTTGGATGGAGCTTTGCACAACCTGATCTAGAGCGGGAGATGTCCCTGCCCGTGGCAACGGGGTTGGAACTAGATGGTCTTCAAGGTCCCTTCCAACTCAGACCGTTCTATGATTCTGCGATCTACCCATATGTGTTGGGTTATAATTACACAGTGAACACACCCCTTGGTAAATCTCCTGCTTCTCCTGGACCTCCAGGTCCATTCCCACCTGGCAAGGGATTAGGAATACATCCTGGTTTATACCTCATGTAATCCAGTAGCTTGAGCAGGTTCCAGAGGGTATATATCAGAGTAGATTTTGGTGTATTTTCAGGCGTTTCGCCCAGTTCAACTAAATATTTATAAATACAATTTTCCCTCAAAGGAAATAGAGGTGGAAGGATCCATCTCAGTAGCTTTACATGAGGATTAAACAAGACATTCCATAGAAGGTTTGGGAAACAAAGCAAATGCAGAGGCATTATAGGTATGGTCTTGTGGGTTTTAACCCCACTTTGTTCCTTTCTGGGGTTTCTGACTTTATAGAAGTCAGAAATAATCTTAATTTACAGGTACTCTGTTTAAGTATAATTCTAGTTTTGCTGTGGCAGTGAAAGCCTGCCTTGAACTGCTACAGCACATCAATTTATAAAAACCTTAGTGGTTCAGCACAGTAAAAATGCAGGATGGAGGGACATGAGTTTGAGGGGGATCCATAGTGGAGAAGTGACTACAAAAGCCAACGCAGGATGTGAACATCTGTCTGATCCTGTTCTGGCTGCACCAGCAGATGAGATTATGGCTCCCAGCCACACGGCACCATCCCTTTGCTCCAGGTCACTGTCCTGCAGAGCTTCTCACATGAACTTCACAGAATTATTGAGGCTGGAAAAGGCCTCTGAGATCATCGAGTCCAGCCTATGACCTAACACCACGACATCAGCTGAACCCTGCCGCTAAGTGCAGCATCCAATCTTTTCTTAAACACCTCCAGGGACGGTGACCCCACCACCTCCTTGGCCAGTCCATCCCAGTGTTTTATCCTCCTTTCTGTGAGAAAGTGCTTCAGGATAAGCACAAGTGGCCAAAGAGCTCCTATTTGGATAGTTTTGATTAACCAGGCTCTCTTCAACAGAAATACGTAGCAGCTGCACAACCAGCCCTACCAAGAGTCTCTGATGCTGTTCCCAGCTCAACAGACCATTATTTTTTTCTGAATGATGAGGGTATCCTGTGCTATAATTGTCTGTTTGCTCCTAGAAGTTTTTATAGTAAAATACTCTTCTGTACGCATTCAGTGGCTGCGACAGGTTTAAAATACATTAGGAGCATGAAATCAATAGTAGTGAACTTCAGAAATTCCCAAAGCATTGGCTGTGAAGACAGGACGTGGTTCTGTGATGTGAACAAAACGTGCTGCGCTTCCTTCATTTTCTTATCATAGAATCCTTTTGGCTGGAAGAGACCTTTAAGATCAGCAATTTCGACCCTTAACCCAGCGCTGCCAGGGCACCACTGCCCCGTGTCCCTCAGCACCACATCTCCAGGGCTTGGAAACCCCTCCAGGGATCAGGGGGACTCCACCCCTGCCCTGGGCAGCCTGGGCCACGCCTGGGGAACCCTTTTGGGGAAGAAATTTTTCCTAATATCCAGCCTAAACCTCCCGGCCAATTCCACTCATCCTGTCATTAAATGTATGCACAGTACCTTTAGCTTTATATGTATGAGAAGCCTGTTTTACCCCCCACATCCTGACTGGGTGAACTGGTTATTAGTTTGAAAACAGGCATTAATTACACGTAAGCTCTCAAAAATCTTCCCTTCTTGTTACACGCTTCACAGGCTGTATTCAATCTTCCACCACTACCATCCTTAACAAAAGTCTGTCTATAAAGGGAGTTACCATCGCAGGGGGGAAAAAAAAATAAAAGTCTTAATTGAGCAATTAATTAATTAATATTTGACAAGTTGAGTTTCTGACTTAGAATTTTCCGCAGGGCTGCTGCTGATTGTCTGTCGAAGAGCGTAAGTTACAGATTAAAACCCCTGAGGTTATAAATTAAAAACCCTGAGGCTATAAATTAAAAACCCCGAGGCTATAAATTAAAACCCCTGAGGCTTTATTTTATTTTCTTATACGTTTATATTTTTTTAATTCTATATTCATTTAATTTACTGTATTTGAAAGCGAGAACCCCACAGCTCTGCTTTTAGACTAACCCAGCGGAACTAGAAATGCTGCTCGTGGGGATTCGCAGACGCTCCTTCCTCACCCCCAAACCCAGCCCAGCCCGAGCTGTTTAAGAAACTCAGGCGAAACCGTTGAGTCGGGGAGAGCTCCGGTCAGGGCACACATTTTAGAAAATCCTTTTTGATCCTCCCCGTCTGTAACAGGAGGGGCCGGCAGCCCCTTGCACATTAATCCCCCGCCGTGGGGACACAGTGTTAGGTTGCAGACATCTGGGACGGCAACCAAGAAACCTACTTCTTTGGGCATAGAGTGCCCTTTGTCTTGCTGCGCTGCCAGGATTGTGGGAAAAGCAGAGCTCTTGCTTTTGGGATTGAGCTTGGGGGGGGGGTGTTTAAGGTTCATTGTCCAACAAGCCATGAGATCCTGTGGAGAGGCTCAAGATCTTCTATTCATCTGAAATCGTGGAGTTAGAGGAGAAAATTAGGAGGTTTTTTTTTCAGCGCTGGAAAGGATGCGTTGCCTGTTTGTCTCCGTTACTTTCTCCCGGAAAGCAGCCAAACGTGGGCGCCAAGTACGAAATAAAACCCCACGCGCATTTTGCAAACTCACAAAACCAGCTTCTCGGCAGCGGCAAAATCCGTCGGCGAATAGCAAGGACAACAAAATGATCGAGATGTGGCAAACTGAGAAAACTGAGCTGCCTCGTAAACATCTTGCCAGAATTCTCCTCTATCGTTTCATTTGCTCCCATCTTGTTTATTCGAAAGTTAGGGTGAGATATTATTTTTTTTTGCTACAAAAACGGCGTAGCTGCGCACGTGGCACGTGTCGGGCAGATGCTTTATACCCAGGCACGTCTTTGGGGAATATTCTGTTCCAACCCCAAATCATCTGGTAAATCCAAAGCCTTAAAAGTCATAGAATTATAGAATCGTAGAATAATTAAGGCTGGAAAAGACCTCTTGGATCATCGAGTCCAGCCTATGACCTACCACCACCACTCAGCTAAACCCTGCCACTAAGTGTGGCATCCAGTCTGGCCTTAAACACCTCCAGGGATGGTGACTCCACCACCTCCCTGGGCAGCTCATTCCAGTGTTTTATCCCCCTTTCTGTGAGGAAGAGCTTCCCAACATCCAACCTAAACCTCCCCTGGTGCAGCTTCAGGCCGGGACCTCTTGTCCTGTCACAAACTGCCTGAGAGAAGAGCCCATCCCCCTCCTGTCTACACCTTCCCTTCAGGTGGTTGTAGAGAGCGATAAGGTCCCCCCTGAGCCTCCTCTTCTCCAGGCTGAACAGCCCCAGCTCCCTCAGCCTCTCCTCGTAACAACCCTCCCTTGCTCTGGCAGAAACATCTTCTCATGCTGCTCAAAGGGCACTCGCCTGTCTCACTCTTAGCTAACGAGAAGCGATACGCCGCCGCTTCTTCATTACCTGCTTTGGTTAGGCATCCTTTACCAAGTCTAATTGTTTGGAAGCAGCTCCGTTAAGCAGGCCGGGCTTTCGTAATGCTGATGTAAAATTAATTCTGTCACTGATCCGTCTTCCCAACGCCTTGTAAAGTCAACAAGAGCTGAATAGATCATTAAGGAAGCAACTGTAACAGAATTAACCTCTCTGGGCTACTTCACATGTAACTTAAGGACCTTCCTGCTCCAAAGGAAATTTCCTCTTGTTCAAGCCAGGAGCGGTTCCCAACGATTGTTACTTTGCTCGAGAAAGCGATTTATTCACTCAGGCTATTTTGAGGCGGCAGAATTTTTACCTACCCTTTCACTTCTGACTAATTTCCTCTTTGTTTATACCCCCGCAGCCTCGTCACATCGTCGCTGGCAAGAATTATGCCCCCTCCTCAGGTCATACTGTCATTTTAAATCAGATTGGTAGAGCAAAGGAAAAAGGAGGTCAATAATTGCTATGGTTTTCTTGGGAACTGACAGGCCACATCTGAGGTCTCCCTAGAGAAATCTCCTTTAATTACAAGTTAAGCTGATGTTCCCCTGTGTAGCAGGTAGAATTGAGCAGGATTACTTTTAAAAGGATTGCGCTGATCTGCTTTGGTGACAGTTTCATTTTGAAGTTCTGATAACAAGCAAGAGGATGGATTGTAAAGATACGGTTCTGGGGAGCGTGCATGACTGACACACGCTGCAAATTGGGCCGCGGCAGCCACCCTTCCTTTCCCTTCCTCTTTTGAGGCCAAACGAGTTCTATTTTGAGCGCTGTGATTGAGATGTATTGTTTTAGCGTTTACTTCATAGGATCGTAAAGAACAGAGCAAAAAGAGTTTGGAAATGGTGGAAGGAAAATCCTGTGAGCAGTGATTCCAGAAAGGGAATTTTTCATCCCGGAGACAACGTCACACTCAGCCTTTTACAAGATAAACCAGTGAAAGATGTGTAATAGGCTGAATGCTTTCAAGTACTTAAATTATGAATCGATTTGGGGAAACGAAGTAAATATTAATGGCTTCTTAAATCACTTTCATTCTAACCCGTGCATTTGTAGCGCAGGAACCTTCCAAATTCCTTTTACTTAAAAAAAAACCCCATCCCAAACCCCAAGTAACTAATGAATTTTGCAAAACCTATGTATCTCTCAAGAATATATGATCTGACAGCAGCCTTGCCCTGCCTCACAACAGAGCACGTTTAGAACCACCTGCCTGCCTGGACCCCAAGGAAAAAGTAGAAGAGTTCAAGACTGCCACTGTTTAAATATATAGTGGCCACACCTCTAAGCCTTCAGGCCCCAAACAAGAACTTGAACTTCAGCGAGATGCTCGGTTACCTCCCACACACTTCCAAACACTGGGACTCACTGACCAGCTATGGGAGGCAGCACGCAGAACTCTACCCTCCTTGCTCTCAGGCAGCATAAGGATAAGAAGAGATCTGATAGCAAATTACCCGTCTCTATATAAAATTAGCCTGCAGCTAGAGCAGGTTGCTCAGAGCCCCCAGCAAGCTCAGCTGGGATCGTTCCAGGGATGAGGCAGCGACCACCTCTTGGGGCAACCTGGGCCAGGCTCTCACCACCTTCAGCACCAACGATTTCTCCCTTCTCTCCAGTCTGAATCTCCCTCTTTGAGTTTCAAACCATCCCCCCGTGTCCTGTCCCCACAGGCCCTGCTCCAAAGTCTGTCCCCATCTCTCTTCTAGGTCCTCTTTAAGCCCTGCAAGGCCCCTAGAAGGTCTCCCTGGAGCCTTCTCTTCTCCAGGCTGAACAACCCCAACACTCTCAGCTTTTTTCATCTGTTGTTCAAAGTCAAGCCACCTAGACAACCCGAATGCAGTAACTGCTGAAGATAAAAAGCTCTGGCTGCATTTAGCTCCATGCTTACCAAACTTTGCCTCCTTCCATCCAGGTTTCCTGCCAGAAGTTTCTAGCCCATCTTCTTATCGAGGAAGCCACTGAAAACATAGCATTTTCCTACAAGCTGCATAACCTAAGCAGCTCCTGAGGCAAACTCTGAGTCTCCCTTTCCTTTGCACCCAGCTTCCCCTTATCCTTTCACCCTCATCAACACCATCACCAACTCAGCCTTCTCCTCGGGGACTAAATCAGCCCAGGAGAAGGTGTTGAGCACTTCTGGCTGTAATCGCTGCTCGAGCAGCTGTTCTCAATCCCCTCTTGAGGAAACCAGTTGATGAATCAGCTCCCCCACCAGTTTGCTCTGTCAGGTAACAGGCAGGCCCCGCGAGCTCCCAGCCTCACGTCAGATGCCAACCTGCAGTCAGAAGTTTCCAAAGGCGTGCAAAAGGCGCTGAAGTTGGTAATACCAGCTGGGAAATTGTCCAGGTGTTTGCACANATGCAAAAATAACCGTCAGCTGCAAAGACTTTCCCCTTTTCCTGTCACCAAAAAGCGCTGAAGTTGATAATACCAGCTAGGAAATTGTCCAGGTGTTTGCACATAAGCATGCAAGCTTTAGCAGTGGGAAGGACGAGGTGTTAACACAGCACGAGAAAATAATAGGAATAAAATATAATCTGCTTGAGAAAATACTGGAAATCAAATAGTTTTCAGACCAGCCATGGCTCTCACTGAAATCTTTTAGACATACTGTGTATTTCTCAAGTGTAAGCGGCGTTATTCTTTGTTACCTTCAAAGCTGTTCTTGAAGTCCTTTAAATAATTTACTGGCCGGCATAACAACATCTCTCTTTCCTGGAGTGCTTACAGTTTATGGCGAAAGCTTGTAGAAGAAAGGAATTAAGAGGAGAAATACCTGAAGTCCGTTGATTTTTTATTTCCTGTGTTAAATCTGGAGCAGTCGTCTTTGGTTTATTCTCCACCACATCGTGTTTTTCAAGCAGAGATTTTCACATTAAATTAAAATGCAGTATACAACGTGCATTTCCAAACCAAAGACGTGGATCTCTCTTCTCTTGGAACGCACAATAACTCGATGGTTTGAAACAACCCGCGATGAAGAATTGTCCCCCGCTGTACGTCTTTGGCCCAGATTAATTTTAAGCACTCCAAGCAATAAAAGCTCAACAATTTCTTTTATAAGCAGTTGCACCCCAGTCCTGGGATTTAACTTTGGCTTCCCTTTGCTTCGTTTCATCCCCTATTTAGGTCATTCTGGAGCCAACACTACAGTTCTCCGAAACTTCTTTAATATTTGTGTATTCAAATACGTGCAGGTATCTAAAATTAGTTTCTTTAAAGATGCTGGTAAATTCCGATTAGTTCCAGTACTGCTCAGTCACTGACTATTCCCAGAGCAGGAATCCTCAGGGAGTTAATGAAAAGTTGCCATCTAAATAATAAAAATCACCATGGAGTTAATAGATGTAAATTTTTTTTTACCATGGTTGTTTCAAATATGACCTTTACTTCCAGGAGCTGCATTGGAGAGCAGAGGCTGGAGGCTATTTCTGATTCCCTGACCTCCAAATAGTGTTTTAAATACAGAATGAAAATAGGAATCCACACACATGCAACCGTGCTACTTATTCACTGCTTTCCGTTTCTGTTGCAAAAATACTGGAACTCATCAGAGAGCTCATGACTGGCTTGATGCTCCCTCCCCACCTCCCCCCGTGACTGATTTGATTTGCTCAGGTCACCTATCGCCTTTTTCGTAGGTATAGGTACATAGATCAGCCACAAATCTGCCCCGAATGCTGCCAAACCGCTCATCTGCAATGCCCAGAGCAACGTCCTGTACAACAGAAGGGAAAAAACCCGTGGAATACACATTAATCTTTAGCCTTGTAGCTCAAATACCTTCATTGATAAAGGCTATTGCCGCGATTCGCCAGCGGGAAGCGAGTTGTGTGAGCACGTGGGTCCGTTCAGGCCGGGTTTGTTTGCTTTTCTTTAGAACTAGAGCAGATCATGTTGAGCAAGACATTTGCATCTGATCTGCCCAGGGGCACTGTTAAGGACACGTTCTAAAACCCAGAAATACGGGACGGTCTCTTGTAGCGGGGTTGACAGGGAGGTGATAAGACTGGTCACACAAAATGATCTACCTTTTTGAAAGGAAGAATTCTTTTTCTTTCCAAACTACAAGTGCTAGTGTTAGGTATATAAAAACATTTTGTCTTCAACAACTCTGTAAATCTGTATCTCAGAAATCCCTATTTTTTTCCCCTGTAACCTAAGATAAGCTAAAGGATTCTATGATTTTATTCTTTGAAGTATTCGATCTGCTCTTTCTCCTTCATCATTTTTCTACAATTCTAATTCCTCTGTTAAAATTCAGTCTGCAAATTCCATTTCAATGTAGCCGGGAGTAGATTTGTCTAGGGGATTTTAATATCAAAGGAATATACGTGGCTTATTATTTTATTCTTGATGTGTAAGATTTATTTACGTAATGCAAGCATGAAAGCAAGTAGCTTTGCATGCTCATTCCTACAAGTCCTTCCTACCTTATTTTTTTCCAAAGCAACCTGTGAAATCTCACCACAAAACCAGCAAGCGCAGGAGTAACCCCGTTTCAAATGAATGCAGCAGGCAGGAACATCACAGACAAACAGCAGCGTCCCAGTCCCCAACTGGCAATGCCTTCGTCATGAAAGAACAGCAGAACTGCAGAGCTCAAGTAGTGTAAAAATGGAAGCAGATCTTTTGCACAGGTTGGAGCCATCTCCTCTGACAGGAGCCATCCTTAGGTTCTTGAGGAACTTGTCTGAAACTGAGAAAGTGCCTTTCTCCAAGGGTAGTAGTCAGGGACCTTTCCTAAAAAACCCCACCAAGTTTAGTTTCCTTGGTGCTGCAAAGTATGAGGAATCTTCTTGTATCATGAATCACCGGTTTAATTCTCTCCTTTTTCAGAGCAAGTCTTTTATTATTATTATTATTATTAAAAGGTATCTATGTATTAAAAATAAATATATAAAAATATTATATATATACATACATATGTAATTCTAGCTTCTGGGTTTCTGTTGGTTTTACTTGGTAGCACAGGCTGCACAGGGGATTGTGGAGTCTCCTTCTCTGGAGACATTTCAAACCCACCTGGACGAGTTCCTGTGGGACTTGATCTAGGTGATCCTGCTCCGGCAATGGGGGGATTGGATTAGATGAGCTTTTGAGGTCCCTTCCAATCCCTGACATTCCATGATTCTGTGATACTTGGGTTTTTTCAAGATAAGATGAGCATAGCAGCATCTTGCAGAGACAGACTTACAGCCTGGGATGCTGCAAACACTCTTGCTGCCACCTAGTCCCACTAAACCTGCCCAACTTTCACCATCTAAGGACCAAAACCTAAGGGATGAAGAAACACAAGGGGAATACTGGGACCTTCTCCCTGCCCAGAACACATCCCAGCCCCAGGAGGGGACTGCAGGGCTGGACCTGCCAAGGTGCAAATGTTCTTCATGAAGCAGATCTGCTAATGGTGACTGCAGCCCAGGAGATACCTGGTGTTGAAAGGCACACACAGCCCTTGGCAGCTCCTGCCCCGTGGAGATGCTCAGTGTCACAGAATCACAGAATGTTTGGGATTGGCAGGGACCTCGAAAGCTCATCTAGTCCAATCCCTCCACTGGAGCAGGATCACTTAGATCAAGTCACCCAGGAACTTGTCCAGGTGGGTTTTAAACATCTCCAGAGTGTCTTTCTCTTCAGCCTGGCTGCATTTGCTCAGTGCTGAAATTAATTCATCAAGCACAGCAGGGCTTTGTTCGAAGGAGCAGAGGAAGAACCTGCCTGACCTCAGGCTTGTGGCTAAGAGTTGGTCGGACATTGACCTGCGGAAAGCCGCTGGCCCAGAACCAGGGTCTGGGAGGAAGTGTTTTGGAGAGCCCACTGCGTCTGACTGAGGAAAGGACGGTGCTGATCACACCGTAGATCCCAGCTCAGTCACAATCGGAGACAAACTTGCTAAGCCTGCCAACTTAGCAGCTTTGTTGGCTTAGACCTCAAACCGCGGTGTCTCTGTAATGTAGACATCCTCTTCCTTCTATGGCCCAAACTCCATTACTGGAGCTCTGGGTTGTCCTGCATAAAAGGTGATTTCAGTTGAGGAAGTGGGGTGAAAACAAACAGAAAAAGCACCTTTGCTAGAGCAAAAATAACACCCATCGCAGATGGGTTTGCCGTGGTGCTTGTTCTTTCTCATTTATAAAACCTCAATTTCCCTTCCTAAAGAGCTCTGGGTTTGGCACAGTTTCCAGTAACGAAACCTCGAGTGTTACCGAGACCACAATCTGCCCTAAATTCATTTTTTAAAAGGTCTGGGTTTTTTAATAGACATGATGTAGAGCACTCTGGAAATACTTGACCATGATGTGCTTTTTGCCAGTTCGTTGGGTTGTGGGGTTTTTTTAATTGCATCCTCTGTGAGCTACGAGATAATGTCTTTATCG
Organism: Todus mexicanus; assembly: GCA_013389965.1. NCBI lineage: Eukaryota > Metazoa > Chordata > Aves > Coraciiformes > Todidae > Todus > Todus mexicanus. Next base: position 19,595 of record WEIS01010764.1, read on the forward strand.
TACGCCCTTTTTATATTTTTTTCAGGAGCACCTCAAAGCTTTTGACCGGGAAGTAAATGCGTTTGTGGACTATATGTTCGGACCTCGAGGTAAGTTGCTCCTCCTGTAGCTCTTTTAGAAAACAATATCTGTTCAGATCACCGCTCAAAACCATCCTAACAAGCAGAAGCAGCCAAAATTTTCTCAATAATTTCTCAGTGAAAAATACAGACTAGGTGGAATCACAGTAGCTGCAGGAACACAAGATTGTTGTCAAATAAATAAATAAATAAATCAGTGCACTGCATTTATAGAAAGCCAATAGATTTTTTTGTTACGACTGACGTATTATGTGTAACAGTGTGGGTTTAAATATTATTCAAGAATAGCCCTGCAAACTTTTCCCCATAGTTAAAGCCAGAACTGCCGTCCGTGGAGATGGACCTATGCTCATGTATTCGTATTTTGTTGCAATTTTGTCCTCTGGGTCTCAGAAACGGTTCTTGTGGAATTAGGAGAGCAAGCGAAAGAAATCTGTAGCATTCTTAAAATCCAGAAATTCTCATTTTCCATAGCTGGCAGGCTGGGTACAAAATCCTTTCTATCATCTCTGCAGTAGAAGTGAAGTTTGAAAGGAAGATTTCTGGTGAAGAAACACTGAACAGCTTGGGAACTGCAAGAGAAGCGATTAAAACCAGAATAAGTTCAATTAATGGCTTCTACAACAGTGCATTTTAATATTGACAAAGGCGGGCGGTCACAAGCATAAAACCACTGCCATTGTCTTTCCAACTGGACACGATGTTCTCCTTCATTCCGCTTTCCTCATTGGTCCAGAACAAATTGCTTGAAGTAACAAAGTGTAGCTAATCCAACGCAGAATACCACACGGATCCCTTTGGGCTTTTAGAAAGCACTTGAGTTAAACAAGTATTATTTGTATTACTTGCCAAGTACATCTCCATCCCTCTCCAGACATCAATGCTGAAGACGGCGTTTGTTTGTCCGTACCTCTCCACTACGATCTTTGATTTGAACTGGGGCTACAATGACACCGTATCATACGTGTCACGGATAACATAGCTCCCTCCAGTGTGTTTATGCACATAAATAACGCACAGGAAACTGTCAGTAGGTTTAAATTAGATAGAATCACCCCACAAATTAAAACCTAATGGATTCTTGAGAGCTTCCCCAAATGTCTAAAAGCAACAAACCGTTCCCCTTCTTTCCTTCTACCAGTTCTCATCCACAGTACACACTCCAGTCAGGAGAGAGATGGCTTAAAAGGATAGATGTCAGTGCTCTATTCTTTTAAATCCAATTCCATTTTTATAGTTTATATTTTAGGTAGTAACCACTGAAATACTGGTATTGCTATACTGGGTTTAGTCATCATTACGTGCTATTCCCAGAGGCGATCTCTTCTCACGTTGGTAGTACCTGGTTAACACGAGCTGTGTTAATACTACAATAAGGGACGTACTATTAAAGGTATGAGTTTAATTTATATACAGACATATTTTGTGCCTTTATTCACCGGTGTCAGCTGAAGTTTGTACACAGAATTTCCTCAATATTTGCTTTTAAACTAGCAGAGGACAAGTGCTTTGGATCAGGGAATAGAAGCCACAAACTTACCCATCGGTTGCAACCCTGAATAAAAGGTGAACTGACAATTTGGTGTTGTTCATATTATCACAGACAGGAGATTATCCAGGCTCAAGGCAAAGGGAGAAAGAGTAAAAGAGCCGTATCGTGCTGTAGGAAAGTGTTTTCCCAGGGTTACCTTCATCTGCACAGTGTTTCTTGGTGTTACGCAAAATTAAGGAATGTTGAATTGCCGGAGCTAAATCTGGTTCATTAGTTGCTTGTATGACCTGTGAAAGAAACAGAGGTGGTCAAGAATAGATATATTCTAATGAAGTTCTGATAAAGTGCTAAGCACTCCCTCCCACTCCTCGACTGAGCAGGGAACTACTGCAGACAGTCCAGTGGAGGCTACAAGGTTGATGAGCATCTCTGCGAGGAGGCAAGGCTGAGAGCCCTGGGGCTGTGGAGCCGGAGAAGAGCAGCCTGAGAGGGGAGCTGAGCAATGCTGAGCAAGAGCTCAAGGGCCCGCGGGGGGCAAGAGACTGGGGCCAGACTCTGCTCAGTGGTGCCCAGCGCCAGGACAAGGGGCAGCGGGCACCAACTGGAAGCCAGGAGGTTGCACCTAAACCTAAGGAGAAACTTGTTTGGGATGAGGGAGTTGGAACCTGGCCCAGGCTGCCCAGAAAGGTTGTGGAGTCTCCTGCTCTGGAGAGATTCCAAACCTTTCTAGACATAGGGATCCTGGGCTCCCTGCTCTGAGTTACTCTGCTGGAGCAGGGTGGGATGGACAGGATGGTCTACAGAAGTCGCTTCCGACCCCTTCCGTTCTGTGAGTTTGAGTAGCAAGACATTGGTGCAAAACCATCTACCCTCTGCACCCACAAAGGTCTGAATCTACTCAGACCCCAACTGGCCAAAGCTGTACAGAAACCTGAAGCAAAATGTTTCTAAACCTCGCTGATAAAAGCCTGATACCTTTAAGGAGCCTGGGAGCCCTGCCATGCGCTTCGAAGGAGCCAAGATTTCACCCCGAGGGTCTGGCACATCGTGGCCAGTGACCGTGAATGAGCTTATTCATGGAGCCAGCAGAGCTCGTGGGCGCCTGCTCCTTCCCCTGCTCCAGTCCAGCGCTTTCCCACTGTGCCTTTATTCGCTGCCTCGGTCTCAAATTCGGATGCTGTGTGGGCTCAACATTGTAAAAATAATCCTTCCTCTTATCGACAGCATGTCTTTATAGCCCTGGAACATGGAGATCGAATTGTCTGTCAGCTGAAATACTTTTGATCTCTCCTCCTTGTGCTAACATTTCTCCAAATACACTCCTGTTCCTCTCCCTTCCTGCCATATAAAACCCTCCCTCGTCTTGTCACGCAGGGATAAGCGTAAGTGGAATCAAACCACTCGTGCTCCTCGGCTGCCGTTTGAAAACCGCTTTCTGCCAGTAACTGTCTTACCCTTCAAGGTATCAAAGTTGGGGTGGAAAATAATCAGTAAGGGCGCACATTTTTATCATTTCTCTTGGAATTAAAATAGATTTAATATAGGCTTTGGAAAGGCTTGACACGCTGACCTGAATAAGCACACGAGTTCTCCTTTCGAATGGATCAGCCCACACGCTTGTGGCCACTCAGAGCAGAGTAAAAACTTCCCGAGGGCGTGCTGGGCAGGATTTAATGCTATTGAGTTGAATTTGTATTCTCCTCTCCTCCAATTACTCTTCCTCTTCGAGCAAACAGGCTGTGTCATTATCTACCCGTGCCAGTTGCCCTTTGTGCAAGTAACCTTTGAGCACCAAGTGTTGCAACCCTTGGATGGGGGGCACCTTCCTTTAGGTAGTCACATCTTGCTGATGGTCATTGAGGATACCAATTAAGTGAATTAAAGCCTTGTGTTTCTAAAACGTACACTAGATCAACACTTACATGTAGAACCTTTACTTGTCCTGTGATCCCCCCGATCGTGTTGAGGGCAGAATCACCTCAGAAACATTCGTTTCAGAGCTTCAGAGGTGGCTGGTGAGCTTTAAAAGGGTTGCTGGGAGTGTTTCACCCTCACGTTGAGGTGGCCCTAATAGGCAATGAGGTCTCTGAAGAAAGGCAGAGAGAGTTGGGGTTGTTCATCCTGGAGAAGAGAAGGCTCCAAAGAGACCTTTCAGTACTTAAAGGGGCCCTAGAAGAAAGGTTGTTTGAAAAAGCAGCCATGATGCCCCTGGTTCTTTCCACAGATTGATGCCTGAAGATTGTTGCTGTAGAAAATTCTCTCTAAATTAGGCTCCCTCTTTAAAAAAAAAGCCAAAAAACCCCAAACGTTTTCCTTTCACTCATGACATCCAGATGCTCACAGGGCAGCGAAGCGGTGCCTCCAGCTTGGCATATGGGATTAGGCTTTGCTCGTATACACTGAACTATCTGATTACTGCCAAGGGGATTACTTGTGTGAATAAGGCAAGCAGGATTTGACCTTAATATTTCATTTCAAGACCAGGCAAATGAGACAGAAATGGTGAGAAACTCGCCTTGCCAAATATTTCTGATAACCCTCAAAGCAAACATTTGCTGTTTGCTTCTTCGTATTTAATGATTTGGAGAAATCTTCCCGTCATATAAATGTTTTCCATACTTAAATGGCAAGTGTAGAGTTGAAATAACATATGAACCTACAACTTTACATGGGCACTCGGTATTTAATACTGTCTGCAAATGGTCCATTGAGCAGATTAAGATGCGATTAAATTAAACATTTCAAGTTAAAAGATGAAACTAGATTTTAAAAAGCAGATAACAACACTTTGCTATTTTCATTTTCTCTTTCTAGTCAAAATGAGGAGATAGATTTAAGTGACCTGAATTTCTTCTTTCCAGATACCCGGGTTAGAGGGTGGTTCCTGTTGGACTCTTACCTTCCCACGTTTTTCCTTACTGGAGCATACCTACTCTGCATATGGCTGGGCAACAAGTTCATGAAGAACAGGCCTCCTTTCTCGCTCAGGGCTCACCTCATTGTATATAACCTTGGGATTACACTGCTCTCCTTCTACATGCTCGTAGAGGTAAGTGCTCAGCTCTGTGCAAAATACAACATCCGGGGTTTTCAGTAGAAATACCTTAGCAAATAACTTAGTTTTGCTCGGAAGTTTCAACATCAACAGCAAAGTCAACTTAAGATCACGAGAAGTCCCGTGGTGGTTGGACAGCGAGTTGTGTGGTATCTTCTCAGTGCAGATCTCACCGTGTTTTAACTGTCCTTCCTGAGCTGTGGTCACACCGTAGGGACAGCTGGATCCAAGCATGGATTTGAATCTGCTGCAGTCGCGCAGCTCAAACACATCCACACTTCGTTCTTCAGAACCCATAAATATGCCAAGGGATTGGATTTTATTTGTATGACTGTCGACAGAATGATTTTCCTCTGCACAAATATCCACGCTTAAACGTGAGCGGATTAATAGATGAGAGCGAGTCCTGATTTATTTATGGGTTTGGCAATTTGATGTTATTTTTCTGCTCTCCTGACTAAGCAGCTTTCCTCGCTTAGTCAGACGCTAAGAGATAGATGTGGAAAACCTGCCACTTCAGCCAGAAACAAGTGCTGGGGGACTTGGAGGTTGAATACGGTCACACAGATTATTTCCCAAGTACTTATCAGGAGGGAACACGCTCACAGAAATCAGGATCCATTCAGAACCAGAAGAGAGGTTTGAACGCATCTGCTGATTTTGCGACAGCAGAAGGCTCTGCTCCTCACCAGAGATGTATTTTCACCTCCCCAGTGGGGAGCAGAAGCCAAAAGTCACTATTTTGATACTCTTTGTGAACTCCTCATTCCCAGCCTTGTGATGACTGAGGTTCTTTCAATGTTAAAGTGCTGACATCCATCGCTTGCAGCCCTGAAAAACAAATGCCAAAAAAAGAAGAGTAGTTTAGGTTTATGCCTTTGTACAAAGGACCAGTTGTGCTACGTGGAGCTTCGTCCTGGTCAAAGCTCCAGCTGGTTTAGCGGTTGCTGTGAGTGTCAAGAGTGCAGGATTAGGCCCAGAGCAAAGGAGAAACCAGCACAATTGCTGGAAGGTTTGATGGCTCCGTAGTGATCGCCCTCTAGAATTTAAATTAGCACTTTGATGTTTAAAATCCCCGGTTTGCTTGAAGGTACACAGATAACCGTCTGCGGAAGCAGGACTCAGCAAAAAGGATTAACTGAATGGGAAACAAAAATCCTGCTCCTTTCCCCTGGCAGGCTGATTTGGCCTGCCGCAAGTCAATGAGCGAACAAAGAGAATTTTAGCAGGTTGTGCTCACATAAATGAAGCAAACTTGGGTCTTGCCACCTTCACATCCTTGTAGGAATCGTGTTGAGCCGGCTCCGTTCAGCCGCCTCCCTGCCCTGTCCTTCCTGAGGCTGACTTTGCTGCAGATGGTCTCTGAGTTGTGTTAGTCCTCAGATTAGTCCCTTCAGACCTCGCTTGTGTAGCTGGAGGCTGCTGATTTACACCTCCCAGGCTGCAGCTGGGCATGGCTGGCATTGGCTCGTAGCTCCACATTCTGCATTATTTTATGGTGAAGAGGAGGCTCTGGGGAGACCTTATTGGGGTCCTTTGGTACTCAAAGGGGGCCTTCTGTGAGGGAACAGAGGGGAAGCTAAGATTTGCAGCCCTGAGGTGGCTCGTACATCCCTGCTGAAGGGAAACGGGGAAACAGGAGAGCAGAAATCATCCCCGGTACTGAATAAAGTTACGGTGACTCAACATTTCAAAATGTCTCATTTCCAAAGCTTCTCCCTGGTCCTTATTCTTTCTGTCTTTTCTGGACAGTAAGCTCTTTAAGGCAAGAGTCACCTATATTTAGAGCGTTCTGCACAGTGGTTTATGTAAACACAGCTGATCCCTCCAGTGGGTATGATTCAGGATTAATTCCCAGTTAGAGACTAGTTAGAGACAGTTGTCTTATTCCTCCATCCTCCCACTGCACCTGAACCCCTCTGGCCTCTGTAACAGAGACGAATCATAAAATATTGAGCTCTGTAATCGAGATAAACCACCGAGAAACCCCAATTACTGGCTCTGTCCTTCATGTCTCATCTTGGATTTGTTTATAAGGTGCCGCACACCTTTTCTTGTGATAGCTCAAGAATGGAACGAGCGCTGCTTAGACATTTGAAAGGAGAAATATCTCCTTCAAAAGAAAATTACCTCCTTTGAAAGAAAATTACCTCCCTCAAAAGAAAATTACCTCATTCAAAAGAGAGGTTCTATCTCCAAATGCGAACTGTCCCGCGTGATGGCTTTAATGAGAAATATGATAAACCAGCTGCTGGAGGTACCTGTCCTGCAATTCTTCATCTCCTCACCTTCATCTCTTGACCTAGTTTAGCTGTCCTCTGACTATGGCTGATTTGTACAACCACAAGGCAAAAAGACCAAGGCGAGGGCAAGGAGTCATACCAAAAGGGCTGGTTTAAAATCTCCAAGGGCAGATTCCTCTTTTGAGCCAGAGCTCCATGCACTGTACTGTGGGCGTGAAGTATCTGGGAGCCAATTTTAGCTCTGTGAGCTTTGAGGTCAACCAATCCCTAAAGTACTTGGAGGAATAGCTCCAAGATAGCTCTAAGATGTTCTATTAGCATAAGGTCAGATACTCCTACTACCCCTGAAGGACAAGGTCTAAAGAAAACCAGCTCTGTCCAGCTGCCTTGTCCTTCAGAGATGCCTCAAAACTTTTGTGTCAGCAGGGAGTTAGGTGCCTCTGAAAGCCTCTCGGAAGGGCAGTTTGTTAGACCTTAATTTAGGCTTTTGAGTTAGGAAAATGGGTTTTCTTAAGTCATCAAAGGCACTGAACTCTCCCCGTTGAGTATAGTGGAGAAGTGGGAGGCATGTTCAAGTACCTGGAGGTTAGACACAAAGTCATGTGCTTAAATTAGGCAGGCTTCAGGTGCAGTGCTGAGGGGCCAGAAGACAATCCTCCCCCCATTAGAAGATAAACCTGCACCAGAGGTTTGTTTTGGCTGTGTACTCTCTGTACCATTAGACCCAGGTCACATCTACTGAGCCAACGATTTCTAGTAACGTTGCCAAGAATCTGCATCAAGAAGAACACCCACCCTCTTCTTATTTTAATAAAACCCAAAACTTTTCGCAATTCCACTGAAGAAAAACAACACTTCCTCTATGCGAATCTCGACCCCAAAATCCTTGAAGTACCAACTATGAGCAGAAAACCAGCTTACTGTGAAAAGCACTCAGGTCTTTGCACATTTTAAAGTTATTCCATGTGCAAGTCAACTCCCAAACGACACTCCAGGGATGCAGCCCAAGGTGCAGCCAGAGGCAAAGATAATTTGAATAGTTTTGAATTTTACGGCAGGATAAAATTATCAGAACTCCAATGATAAATTAAAACTGGGAACGAAGGAGACCAATGCTGATCTCTGAATTGGGAAGCTGCTCAGGTGAGGATACTCTCTCCCATTAATAGGAAAAGACATAATCTCAGCCATGGGCTTAGGCTGCTTTCCCCAGCAGTAAGTATCACCTCTGCCCTATTTAAATTAAATCTCAGCGAGTCATCGAGGTCTCACCCGAGTCCTTTTGTTGATCAGGCACTGAGAAAACCAGGACACTGGGACCATCTGGGTCAGATTAAAAAGGAGATCTAGAGATACGTGTCATTAGCATAGGGGTGGCGTGATGTCTCAAGCTGCCCGTATCCCCAGGTAGCTTCACAGACTTACTACAAATCCATAGGATTTGTAAGCAAGCAGCCGCATCCGTGCGGGGAAGCAGGACGCGCACGTGAGGACCCCTCGATTCAGAGCAAAAGGGAGAGAGCAGAACTGCACGAGTAGCGCGAGCCCAGCGCTTTCAGCTTTTTAGTGAAGCTAGGAGAAAAGTCTTTTCTCTTACAATATATATTTTTTTTAAGTAAATTATCATCACTTTACCTGTTTCTAGGAGCTGAAAATTCACCTCACAGAACGTCAGATTTCTGAATTGTAGTCGTGACTTGCAAATCCGTGGGTACCAAGATAACGTGAGGATTCTCAGGAGGGCCAGAATTGCCTTCTCTGTATCCTCTGAGAGCAGGGAAAGGTCAGAAGCACAGCACAGGCATGATCAGGGCCACCAGCCACTGGTTTTAGCCCTACGTGTTGCAACTGGGGTTACATCTCAGAAATTACTAGAAGCTCTGGTATAACACCTGGATTTGAGATGAAATCATAGAATGGTTTGGGTTGGAAGGGACCTCTAAAGGTTATCTAGTCCAACCCCCATAACGGTGGGGTAAATTAAAGGAACAAACCAAAAATAGGAGGAGTGCTTAAAACCGGTTTATTCCATCATTATAATGGTTGACATCAGAAAAATTCGCTTCCTAACTGTGCAAGTGTTAAAAAGACAGGGCTTGAGTAGCAGAAGGTCGAAATAAAGTTTTAACAGTGCAGGTGTTGAGGAAAACTAAAACATAAATAGATCCAGAAGGACTGATGCTTGAGGTGAAGGCTTCCTTTGAAGTAGTTCTTTATTCAAGACAGAAAACTGGTCTTAACCTTAGGGGAGCAAGAGGAAAAGAACAAAGTGAGAAGCCAGAAGAGATCAGGTGCATTTTTCTATCACCTGGAGGAAGGGAGAAGCAAGAAAAAAAACCTAAATAGACATTAAAAGGTCACCATTAGCACAGTGAAAGGAGTGAACTGTAAGGACAGAAGCAAGCAGGGGTTTTTTTTGAGCAAGTAAGAACTTGGTCTGAATAGAGGTAAATTCTGAGGCGCTCTTCTATATTAAATCATTTGTTCAGAGAGCTGAGGAGCTGACTTTGCTGTCCTCGCCTGCAGTTACTCTAGCTGGACGCGTTGTCCTCACTTCTCAGTTTTCATCCTCTGAGTTCTCCTTGTCTTTCCTACTGACCTTTCCGAGCTTCGCGTTTAGGTAGAACATTTAGCCTGCTCATCAAAAAGGCAGTACTGGGGATCTTACCTGTGCATTCAAACAGAGTTCAGTAGGTCTTTACTGGAAATCGGGAGTAAAAATTCACATGATGAGGTTTTTCATATGTGCAAAGCTTCCAATACCATCATAGGTACCACAAAGTAACACACTGAAGCTATTCAGAATAGGCAACGTCATCAAAAATTCCATGAAAATAAGCCTAGAAGAGATTTATTTAAGCTTGCTCCGCTGTCCCAGACAACAGCAACACACTAAATAACCAGCATTCATAAATTCAAGTCATTTTCAAGTCATTAGTTCCCTAATCCTTCTAGCAGTCTCCCGTTTGCCTGAGAGGTATTAAATGGAACTGGCCAGGAGTTTCTCACCAACCCAGCTTGACATTTCAAAGAGGTTTTGTTGACAGAAAAAAATAATAACAATCAGACATTTATCAAGACTATGAACTTTCTGACCTCAAAGAAAGAAGAAAGCATGGAGCACTTACTTCCTCCGCTCTGGAATAACCAGTATCTTTCTGGGTAGGATGCCCAGGCGAGATGAGAGGTCCACCATGGAGCCCAGCAGGTCAGGATAATGAACTCCAGTCAATATATTACAGAATTAGCCACACACGTAATTATTGGACCTCCAACTGGACGCATGGACAGCTAAAGAGCCTTACCTTGGAGTAGCCTGAAGCATCCTCTTTACATCTCTGTCTTCCATAAAAAAAATCTCTTGGCTGCATCATAAAGAGGTGCAACAAAATACTTAAATTGTTAAAAATCTCATGGGGTGTTTCCTATTCAGCATCTGTTTCTTGTTTGGGGAAACTGAGGCACTGACTAAGCTGCAGGGTTGGGACCAGACTTCTGGAATCCTTCAGTCCTGGGCTGAACTATTTAGTCCATGCTGCTTCCCTCTGGAGTTTATATCTTGCCTGACTACAGCTTAAGATCTTCCGAACACAAGAGCAGTAATCTGGAAACACAGGCTCTTCGGCATCTCAGCTCGCCATCTAAAAACTGGGATTATTCCACAATTCTTGGGATTATTCCACAATTCTTTGAATTATTCCACAATTCTTGGAGGTTCACGTTAAAACGGGCACCCTGTACAGAAAAATATTCTTCGGCAAATACCGTTCACAGAGGATCTTACAATGTTCTAGCCAGGAAACCCATCTGAATGCTTTTTAGGTATTAAGATTGATTTAATAATAAACCAAGGATGATTAATGGTACCTTCCTCTATTCATCTACTTATTACATGAAAGCACAATCACCTGAGGAGTGATGTGATACATATACCTTCTCCCCAGCCTCCTGGGGATAGAAGACAATTCCAACGTTGCATCCTTCTGGAACTGAGCCACGTTACAGTCAAGGAGCTGATTTCTCCCTTGAAGAACTGAAAAAGGAAAGTTAGGTGAGGTGAGGAATATCTGGCCTCTGATCATCTTCCAAATTTCATTCTAAAATTCATCGAAAATAAGAAATGCTGGGAAAACAAAGTTATTCCTCTCTCCTTTCTGAGACGCAGACCTGAGCCTTTACTTAAACTCTTTCTCCTCGAGATCTGACCTGCGCATAACCGCTCTAGGACTATTTTGTTGAAGTCTGGAGGTCTAGGGAGGAGCTGCTATTCCCCAGGGCTAACAAAAACCTCCTCCTGCAGCCAGAGGAAATAGGTGATTTGTGGCACTGCGACTTCGACCCGTCTTTCCACAACGTAGACTAGTCCCTTTAGTTTAGCAAGGCCTCCGGTGCTCGAGGACAATCATCAGATTAAAACATCTTGATGCTTTAATAGGCCTGAGGGCTGAAATCCCGCAGGAAATCCATCAAAACAACATATACATCATAACGAGGAGACTGCTTGCTCTGTTTTATCACAAGGACACCAGTGCTTATCCTCTCACTTGGAACCTTTGAAAGGAATTCCAATTATTTGAACATTAATTCCAAGATTTGGTTTTGCCTCTCTCTTCTGGACTGTTTCAAAGATAGGAAGGTGTTTCAGACGCCTATTTAGGATGGCCCTGTAGGGAAAAATCAAGGCAGAACAAGCTGGAGATGGTAATCGTGAACCAGAAATCAAAGGGGATGCTTCTGGAGTTCAAATGGTACATGAGAAGCTTTGCCAAAGTGTTGGGTTTGGAATTATAACTAGGCGCTAAAAACACGGTGAAATTAAATAGTGAAGGCAGATATAAATATTAGCATAATTAAATGTCAGCAGAAATAGGAGTATCTATCCAGAAAATCACTTGGTACCATCTTCTGACACCAGCTGCCCCACCTCTGTTGAGATTTCCTACAGAAGAACCATCTCTCAATCCTGAACAATACAATTTCTCACCTAAAAAAATAAAAAAAGCAAGAATTAGATGGCTGCAGTGAGGCAAACGTTGCGAATCCTCCTGCTGTTTGTACCTGAGCAGATGAGGAAAGGTCCTTTGTCGGCGTAACGACTGGAATCTGTTAAGAACATTACGAGCAACGGCGAAATATGAAAACTCGCCTAATAACGGGATGCTGCTCCTTAGCAGAAGTTTTTCACGAGGCAGCATTTTCCCCCCCGTACGTGATCTGGTTTTCTAAACAGCTTCGAACAATACGTGCGTTAGTATTATTTTCGGGATAGGTTGCCAAGAACGCAAAGCACTTCAAGAATTGTTCTTCAGAGGAGAGAGAATGTGTGTTTTGAAAGAGGGAAGGGGATTTCTCGTCTCAGATACATCCTGCACTTGAACCGTCCGTGCAGGATTAAGAACAGCATCGGCTCAGCGGAGTTGTGAGGGTGAAAGGGAACAGAACCGAAACAGCACAAGCAACACAGGAGTTTGGTATCAGGGAAAAGGAGACCCTGGTAATGGAACATCTTGCCAGCTTCTATTCCAGCTATATGCAGCTGGCTTGTTTGGGACCACTGAGTTAGCTCCTTACCTTCCACATCATTGACAGCCAATGTGAAAGCCATGGCCTAGGATCACTAGGATCCAAAAAAGTCCTTCTCTACATCCCAGGTTTCGCCACTAATTTTATTAGGAAAGCAGCCAGAAATCTTGAAGATGAACTTGTGAAGTAGAGCAGTCAAGGCTCAAAGTAAATTCTCTTTTCCCTAAAGGAGCCCCGGCAGCGTGTAAGGCCCTTACAACAGAGAGCAGAAATGCTGAGCTACAGAAAAGCCGACATGAAAGAGCAAGGTTAAGACGGTTAAAATACATCTTCACTCTCAGCTACCGGCTCTTGAAACACAGACACAAAATCCGTCATTATACAGAATCGTGGAAGAAAAAAATAAGCAAAAGAAATTGAAGAAAACCCTGCAGTCAGAGAGAGGTGTTCTTACCCCAAAGCCTGCTCTCATTTGCATGCTGAGCTTTCCCGATGAGCTGCAGATTTCTCAAATGCAAAGTTAAAAACCTGTGGTATTGAAACTAAATATTTAGAGATGCTATTTCTGAGCCTTTAAGGGCTCACCTTCCCCACGAGCATAGTGCTAGAGTTGAAAGCAGCCCCCTTCTCGCAGCACCTTACAATTCTGCTTACAGCAGAACACTTGGGTTTATTTCTCCCACCATCACTCGCTGCATCCTCTGTGGAGAAGGAGCCAAACCCCAGAACATTAATTGCACAGTTTGGCCCCCCCAAACCACTTTTCACACGCTCACGCTTTGCACAAGCAGCTGGGTTAAGCTCGGCTCTTGCTGCTTCAGGACACAGGACACAGATACAACATCCGAGCACGAGCCCTGGAGTGAAGATCACTGCGCCAAGTAACGAGAGATTTTAACGTGTACTTTGAAGGCTCTAAAGCAAGAGAAACGTCCAAGTTACGCTTTTCAGTGTCTACCTCCAACACAACCTGCTGCCTTTTCCATTTCAAACCCAAAGGTACCAGCGTGTTGGCTGGTTTAGGAGCATCTCCTCATGGAAGGAGTGGGGAACCCACCGTACTTCTGGGCTGCTTTTTTTAATGGACACAGAATAGCCACAGAGGGAAAAATTAACTGGCTTTGGGTTTGTGGTTTGGGTTGTGGGGGTTTTTTCCTGTTCACGAACATAATTCATTTCCTAGTCCAGGAAAAGCTCAGGAGGCACTTTTGACCGACAAAGAGCAAGCGTTGGCACGAGGAAGTTTTTTTGTCCCAGAAATGCCACTCACATTAGAGCGTCTTGGCAGTTGTGAATCTGTCACGCCGCATCGCCCACAATAGAAAGGCAGCAGCACATCTGAGGTTAGATAATAAAACACAACAATACAGAAATACCACTAAACTGGGATATTCGTAACGTTTAGGAAAATACGATGAGAGTTTATTCTGTGGCAGTTTGGTGCTTTAGGATGACTCTTTTCAAAAATAAAGTGCGTGCTCATCAGTTATTATGTTTTCTACAGGCAGTTAAAGTTGTCCTGCAAAGTTTTTAGCATCTGAGGACTCGCTGGGCTATTCTACTGTGCATTAGAACTCTAGCTATTCTATATATAATTATGAGAGTGAAATTAAAAGTGCATAGATATTTTCACTCTAATTAGGCAGTTTAGCATTAATGTGCTACACGGGATTCTTCCCATTTGCTTGAAGTTACATGTAGCCTCCAGACTCTTAGTCAATAAATTACTAACGCTTCATGAAGTCATTTAAGTTCGACTTCAGTTAGGCCCTGTGGAATCCGGCAGAACATGAGGTGTTGGGCTGATGGTTGAACTCCGGCTTGAAAGGTCTTTTCCAAACTAAAGGGTTCTATGATTCCATAACCACTGTGTGCTTTCTGTTCCAGCTCATCCTCGCCACATGGGAAGGAGGCTACAACTTGCAGTGCCAGAACCTCCACAGCGCAGGGGAAGCCGACATTCGGGTGAGAGGCAGCAGCAGCTCAACCCCCACCATCCCTTCCCTCTGCATCCTGGGGCAGCTAAAAGGATATTATTGGTGATATCTTTACCATCAGAGTTTTAACGGCAGCCTTGCCATAAAAAACGTGACAGGGCCTATTTGGAAAAGCCATATATCAGCATCTGTGATCAAAACAGTGTTGCCTGGCTGTTAGAACAGACAATATGGGTCATTTAGGAAAAAAAAAAAGGGGGGGAGAAAAATCAGTCACCTCAAATGTAACACTTGGGCTCGAGCTGGAAACTGATTTAAGCCCAACTCTAAACTTTGGAAAACTGCAGAGATGTTGTGCTGGCTTGGCTCATCTCATCTCTAGTTTGAACCCTTATTTCCGCAGCAATCCCATGTATTAACTCTGTCACTCCTCACCTCAGACTTGCTTTCCACATAACATTAGAGCTCAATGGAAGAAAGATACCTGTATATATAAACGCACCTTGTATCATCTTCCCCAGTCCCCAACATTTGCCCATGTTTTAGCAAGGAAAAAGCCAGTTAAATATCTTTTCCCCATCAGCAAATTATCTTCCCCTTTTTAACTACCTTTAACTGTCCTGGGACATATCCCGAGCTCTGATAAAGTGTCTTAAACTCCAGAGAAGGGTCTATTCCATTGTATTGAATGCCAAAGTTGGATTATTTAAAAAAAAGCAGCCAACAAAATCTGTTCATTGCCAAGAAAATATAAATGCTAACAACCTTAAAAAAACCAAACCAAAACACAAAAACCAACCAAACAAAAGCCCACCAGACCCAAAATCTCACACAACTCGACCTTTGATTAAAAAAATAGAGTGATAGGAAAGCCTTTAGAGTTTATATTTCTTGAATTATATTTAGATAATTATAGATTCATACATTGCAAAAGTGTTTTTTCTAAACTAACTTATTCAAAAGAGAAATAAAATTGAAGTGGGAGCTTCTGCTCCTGCTCCAATAGGACATGAATGTCCTTTGGAAGGTGCACGCCTGGGGACTGATGAAGTCCAGCAATATTTAAGCCCTTTTATAGCCTGATGTTGATCTCCTGCTCCTTTGTTCTTGCTTGTACAGGTAGCCAAGGTGCTGTGGTGGTATTATTTTTCCAAAGTAATTGAATTCATGGACACTATCTTCTTTGTGCTGAGAAAGAAGAGCAGCCAGATCACCTTCCTGCACGTCTATCACCACGCCACTATGTTTAACATTTGGTGGTGTGTTCTGAACTGGATACCTTGTGGGCAAAGTAAGTCTGCGTTCACTTCATCACCGGGGGTATAAATCACCTGTTTCTGGAGGTGAACCACATCAGCACGCAAAGCAAGTGTATCCCTGACAGCATCTGCCAAACACCTGAAGATCACAGGAAAATTAAAAGCGTAGTTAAAAGTTCAGGGTAAAAAAATAAATATCTGAGAGTTAGGCCCTAGATTTTTCACTTAGGAGCCACAACCTCTCATTATTCACTTGTCTTCGAATCACTTTTAGACAAGATAACACTACCAAGCAGCACACAAGAGTCATCACATACAAGATCTACTCCAAAAACAGATGGAGGAGGAAATCACGACCCTTGCAAAGTTGGTGGCAAACACAAGGGGTTTCCAAACCGTGGAGATGTGGTGCTGAGGGACATGGTTCAGTGGTGCCCTGGCAGTGCTGGGGGAATGGCTAGACTTGATGATCTGAAAGGTCTCTTCTAACCCAAAACAATTCTATGATGCTATGAAAATACAATATTCAGCATGAGAAAAACCCTGTAGGAAGCACCGCTCAGTTTGTCAGTTGTCCCTAGGACAGCATCTCGTCACATCAGAAAGGTCTTTAGCAAAGGATAAGAATAAACAGAAGACTTGGAGACATCACTAGCAATAATCTCTCTTCCCTTTAGCAGCTGGTATATAAAAACGTTTTCCTTGATGAATTTTTATAGGTTTCTTCGGACCCACTTTGAATAGCTTTATCCATGTGCTTATGTATTCTTATTATGGACTGTCAGTCATCCCTTCCATGCGCAAGTATCTCTGGTGGAAGAAATACCTCACTCAGGCACAATTGGTACGTATTGCCTTCTACAATTCCTTCTCTGTCTCCTTTTTGCTTCATTTATCTCTATCTTAACTTCATTAATGCAAACACCAGCCTACCTGAACCTCTCCTTGGGCCTGGGATCTCCATTTTCTGGTCAGACTTTTAAAGCTATTGCCTGAAATCTTCACTTCTCTCAAGTTTCTGCCCAGTAAGAGACAACCCTGTACCTGGCACGACACAGTCTAGAAGATAGAACAACTCCTGTTACCAAAAAACCTCTTTCACTTTGCCAATTAGGCCTATAAACACATATTTCTAAAAATCTCTGACCCTTGATGTCTTGAATTTCCTAAAAGGATCATTTTAACTTAACCCTCATCAGACTCAAAGGGATAGTTTCAAGACTGCTCAAGCTTCCAAAGAGCAGGACTAGGTGACGTTGTTCTATCTGCTTTAGCTGGCACGGAGCCTCTCTCAGCGAGCACTCACCAGGGTCTTTCCTCCACAGATCCAGTTTCTGCTCACGATCGTGCACACACTCAGCGCAGCCGTGAAGCCCTGTGGATTCCCGTTCGGCTGCCTCATGTTCCAGTCCTCCTACATGGCCACACTGGTCGTTCTCTTCATTAACTTCTACATTAAGGTAAGGAGTCCTCCAAGAGCTCTCCGACGAGGGCGGGGAGAAAACACTCTTTGGATAGCAGTCTCGATGAACTCACGTGTAGAATGAGCATCAGTACTTAAAATATGTTTGTATTAAAATATATACATCGGTCAAGATACAGTAATGTCTTGGAGAGACAGTAATGCAGTAGCAACGACCTCCTCATTATTAGGAAGAGGTTCTTTACCATGAAGGTGGTGGGACACTGGCACAGGTTGCCCAGGGAGGTAGTTGAGGCCCCATCCCTGGAGACATTCAAGGTCAGCCTTGCTGGGGCTCTGAGCAACCTGCTCTAGTTGAGGATGTCCCTGCTCCCTGCAGAGGGGTTGGACTAGATGACCTTTAGAGGTCCCTTCCCACCCAAACAATTCTGTGATTGCAGCTCAGCTCTTCTGCACTCACACAGCAAATCACATACTACATTCATCAGGACTTAAGAAGTCTGAATTTGATCTGTTGGGCAACTTTGTTTTGAGTCTTTCTCCCTCCTTGGGAAAAAAAAGCAAGCAACTCTGTCTTTGCATTGGTTATTTCAACCTTTTCTAGCAGGGATTGCTCCAGCCTGCCCGCAAACTTAGAGCTTGTAGCTTAAAACCTCTTTTGACATCAGTAAGTATTACAATAGCACTGGTATGGTAATATCACCCCCGGCAGCCAAAATAACACAGCTCCCTTGCTGCAGCCTGAAGCAAATATAAACCCCTGCATCAACAAGGAACAGGCAGCTCCATTTGATACTTAACCATACGCAGCGTTTTGGGGGCATTCAAGAAATCCGAGTATTTAACTTTGGATTTGGCTTTTACAGACATACCGGAAAGCACCTTCAAGAACAGCTGGAAAGGAAAGCTCTGCCACAACAGAAATCAAGAACGGTTTCCACAAGGACTACTTTGCTGCTGCCAACGGGTTCCTGAACGAGAAGAAAGCACAATAAGTACAGTACTTCCTATGATTGTTGTTTGGGTGTGTGTTTTTTTTTCTAAAAAAGAAAAGAAAAGAAAAAAAGACTGAATTACGAGCTTTAGCTTAAAACCTATTTGATTACATTTATCGGTTCTTTGTACCAGGCACTTATTAATGTACTGCTGGTTAGGTTTTAACAAAACAACTAGAATTACTGGCCCTGTCAAAGGTCGCCATCAGAACAAAGAAGGCCAAGGGCTTTCTCGTGGGGAAAAAGAAAACCTTTCTGATCTAATGCTGACACGAAAAGGCCTTATCAAACACTTGATGGGCAAATCCATCGATGCCTTCAAAAGGTTAGGACTCTGTTCAGACTAACGCGCTGAGAACATTCTGTGTGTGCAGGGGGTCCTGAGACCCTCAATGCACCCGAGTGTGGCCAAGGTCATGAAAAGGAAGGGGGAAAAAAAAGGTGAGAATCTTACCTTTTCCATCACCATACCCCTCTCTGCTTCTCCCCAGCTGTTCCCCAAAGCACACTCCTTCCTACGGACACCAGTGAGCCGCAACCGTCCCTCTGAGCCCTGGGGAAGGACACTGCAGAGGGCAGAGCCCAGCTGCACCATCCCATAGTTTACAGACACACACACACCATGCTCACTTGCTTCACGGATGCATAACCAGACTCGAATGCCACGAAGACTTAGCAAGAGCTTGGTATTTCAGGGGGCTGTACTGGTAGCACCTGGGGCTGCCCAGTATGGGATTAAAATACATGATAATAGGGGGTTTGGAGCTTTAGTCAGAGCAAGCAAACAAAAAAAAACCACTTTGAACGTGCTAAATTAATCGGAGTTCTGAGGAAATCGATTTTGAGAGAAGCAGAAGCTGAGCAACTTAATGAAGATAAATCGTTTGAGTGTAAATGTGCACAAAGTTAACCCCATACAAATGCTGCTGATTCGAAACCGGCTGACATTCCACGTCAATAGAAGACACAGAAAATCTTAAAAGTAAATTCAGCAAAGCACATTGGATAGGAATTTCTGTCCTAGGTGGGCTTTACTCAGACTGGTCTCTACCTGGAGAAACAGATGGGACTGGGGCACAGTCCTCTGTAGGGAAAGCAGGGAGATATTTACTGTCTGCAGCTGTAACGGTGTCTCTCTTGATAGCCGGTCACCACCTTCTCTGCTGCAGTTAGCTGCATCTACCTCCCACCTAACTGGTTAGAAATGAAGAATACCCAAAGGTAGCTTTGGGGATCTGCCCTCGTCCTTTTCTTCAGCCCCCTTCAACTTCTCTCCTAAAAGTGGACATGGCTTTTTCCCTCTCCCTTTTTCACAGCGAAGTCGTTCTGGTCTCTTCTCTGGTGCGTTCTCTAGTCCCTTCCCCAGCTCCGTTGCCCTTCTCTGGCCATGCGCCACCCCCTCAATGTCCTTCTTGGAGCGAGGGGCTCAAAACCGACCCCAGGATTCAAGGCGCAGTCTCAGCAGTATCAAATAATGCTGTAAAATTCACAAGTTGTAAGAAATCAGCGGGTTTGCTTGAAGGTCTTGTACGTGGCCCTGCGTAAAGGGAGAGCAGCCTCAGAACTCAGCAGACATCAGCTTGATCCCGAAAACAGGAGTAAAGGCAGAGGGAATTGGAAGGGTTAACACCAACGCAAGTTGAACCACTCATCTAAGGTGGATTTTAGGCTGAGTGGAGTCCGCAACCTTTTGATGGCAAAGAGCGCATTTGACTGTCGAGGTGGACAGCGTCAGCAAGCTCTTCAAGTTTACTGTGGCAACCAAGCCCACAGATATTGTCTTTTGTCTTTTGTTTTGTTGAAACCTCGTTCAAAAGAAAAAGAAATCAATAAATGCCTTACTTGAAACTCAAAGGGCTGGGGAG
>WEIS01010764.1:49808-73562 GCA_013389965.1 Todus mexicanus
GAGCTTTCTCCCAAGCTTTCTGTACCTAAATGGGGCCCTTTTCAAAACATTTGACACACAGAATTTAACAGTTGGGCAACGGAAGACTCTGGCATTGCTAAACCGTATTTTATTCCACAGAATCTCAGCATGGTGGGGGTTGGAAGGACCCTCTGGAGATCATCTCCTCCACGGCCCCTGCTCCAGGCAGGGTCACCCAGAGCAAGGGGCCCAGGAACCCCATGTCCAGGTGGATTTGGAATCTCTCCAGATAAGGAGACTCCACAACCTCTCTGAGCACCCTCAAAGGAAAGATTTTCCTCATGTTCAGATTGAAGACGTGAATTTTGCTTCATCTATGTCTGGTACACTAATTGGGATCTGGTAGGATCCAAGGGGGTTTTCTGCAGGTGTTTGGACAGGCAGCTCTAGCTCCTGGCACAGCCCTAGAGCTGAACTCATTCCTGTTGGCGTAATACCTGGGTCAGCCAAGGCAGGTGTCACACCAAACATGCCAAATCCTGCCCAATTTTCCATCTATTGCAGGTAAATGTTAGTTTTGAACAATTCCCTTTGGGTTCACACAATCGTTTCTGCAAATTTTACCATCTTCCTAAGCCCCCCTTTGTTTCCCCAGCCTTTAATAGACCAACACAGACCCAGCAACACTCGGTAGGGAAATTTGTCCATCAGAATATTTGAGAGGAAAGGTAACACCCATTTATTTAACTCCCACTCATTTGTACACGTAATGTTTTTAAATCTGAGGCACCTGAGCACAGCACCTCCTTACCTTCTTCGACTGGTGGTCACTGCCACTACTTGCAGAAGACACTGGAAGCACTGCAAGGAGAAAAGCGCGCCTGGTTACCGACAACGTAACCACGCATCTTAACTAGCTACGGTTTGCATCGCAACTAAATAACCCAGTTTGGAGTTTGACTCTTGAGGCGTTTACAGGAGAAAACTTCACAACATCTACGTTCAGCTTCAGAACTCCTTTCTAATAGAGCCTCTACTTGGTCCGTCAGCGAATAAATAAGGGAGCACGGTGCCATGGTCTGCAAACCGGGTGGTTTTTCCAGATTTATTCACCACGTCAATTGTAGAGGTGAGGAGTGAAAAGTTGTAGGGAGAAGATACAGCAGCTCCCGGGAGATCTTGCTCTCAAATGTAAGAGCATCAATGCAGCCATCAGCTCAGCACCCATGGGCTCTTCAGCACCACTGCACAGAGGGTTGCACCCACACAGACATTTAGGTGCCAAATTTCACAGGATCCCGGCATGATAGGGGTTGGAAGGGACCTCTGGAGATCATCTCACCTAACCCCCTGCTAAAGCAGGGTCACCCAGAGCAGGGGGCCCAGGATCCCCACGTCCTGGCCCCTCACTACCAGGTTTGAACCTGTTCATTCCTACTCGGTTCAGGACTCAGATAAATCCTCCTTCTCAAAGCGTCCCCAGCCGTTTCCTGATCTGCAGCACGATACATCACCAGTAGCTAAGTGTTAGCAGAAGACCAAGCTTACCTTTTAATCTACTTCTCACCCTCGGTCTTTTTCGGGTATAGTCCAGAGATTTTGGCAACGGCTGTTTCTGAGAGTCGAGGATCCAGCTTTTTTCACTCTGACCAGTGCTTGTATATTCATTGTTGCTTTCGGAGAAAAGATGTTTCCTGTAACTGGACTAAAGATGCTTATTTAGAGTGAGTCCTGCTCAGTCAGCTCCTTCTGCCCACTCAGAATCCCTCCAACCATTCCCCTTCATTTGCTACCAATTTATTCCATTCCTTCCTCCTTGCAGTGCAACACCTGAAATACTTGAAGCTGTGAAATGTGTAAAACCCAGCGGCAGTTACCTGTCAAACCAGTGGTATAAGAACACCAAGAGGCAGCTGCTTGCCCTTTGCCAACATGGGCTGCACAGCACCCTCCGTCCTCATCTCCCCCTCACTCCTATGTCCAGAGAAGAGCTCTCAAGGAGGATTCCTCAGCATGCCTGAGCTGTAGTCAAGAGCACAATGAGGAAAAAAAATGAACCCAGATGTTCACTCATTGCTCTGACAGCCCTGGTACACGCTGAGCACCCATTTCAGTACCAACAAGTGGGACATTGAGACTCCCAGGCTCACATTCCTCCACCTCTGTGGCTGGATAAACCCTAAATTTCAGCCTATTGAAAGGTGCAGCTGATTCGTACAGTTGGCTATCCGAGCACACAAGACCTACCGCCCTTCTCTCGAGATGGTTTGATTCCTCGTTCTTGTTTCCTGGTTCATAAGACCTGCCAAGTAACCCCAAAAAGACCCAAGTCAGACCAGCAGATGCTTCCACAGCACATCGCAGCAGTGCAGAAGGGGCACGGCCAAACAGGAATGGTAGGGCTCCTTAACAGCTCAGCAGGAGGACCAGGCTGGTAATGCGCAGTCACCCCTGGAACCAGTCCAGGTGAGGCTGGACAGAGCTCTGAGCAACCTCCTCTAGTTGCAGAAGTCCCTGCTCCCTGCAGGGGGGTTAGACTAGATGGCCTTGAAAGGTCCCTTCCAACCCAGACATTTCTATGATGGCATTGTCAAAGTAGACACAAGTTGTTCTCTCTAATTTTTAGATTCTCAGGTACTGTTTAAATATTAGTGATAGCTTCCACAGATGCTGCAGCAGCTAAGCAAGGAACTGTTCTAGTACAAACATCACACAGCCTTTTTAATCCCAACTTAAATCAGTTTAAGGCAACGAACTCTTCTCTCAGAGCCAAAGGTTCATAAATGACAGGTATAATCTCGTACCTCTCGGTTTGTGAAGAAGCTTTCTGGCCAAAAATCTTCCCTTTGGCTTCAGCGACCTAAACCAGAAGGAAATATTTGTCTTAAAGTTCAATTACCCTATCAAATAATCTCCAAAATTCAAATCTATCAGGACTCAAAAGCACTAGAGGAGGAATGATGAACCCAGCACGGAAATTCTACTTTTAATGGAGTGGGGTTTGCCGACTGAAATAATTTCATAAATTATAACAGATGAGCATTTGTCTTAAATGGAGTTACTTTCTTTTCATCTTGCTTTATGAATAATGCTGATTTTAAGCATTAACATCATAAGAAATGTCATTTTAAGCGCTAAGACTGCTAGCAGCAGCAGCGTGCTGTGGATGTAGCCTGGACAGCCTCTGGGACACGGAGCAGGGTGCCATGAAGCAGGGTTGATGCTGACACCCAGTGGCAGCAGCAAAGACTGGACGGTGTCCAGTTCATAACAGAAATTCAGGGTGTCCCAGTCAGCACCCATCACCTCTGAATTAAGAGCCAGCAGCGACAGCACCCGCACCAGGGAAGAGGCTGAAAGCCAAAGGGTTTGCACGGTGGAGCCACCTTGACAGGAACCATCAGGAGTAAATTTTCAGCTTACTGGGAAAACCCACACTGGTCAAAGTTCCAAAGCACTGACCCAGTTTCATTCACTGTTTTTCTTTAGCAATCTGCAGATCCAAGCCAAGCTGAATTTCCAACAAAAGTTTTGCAACAACTGGCTTTAACCAGGGATTCCCAATGTGCCAAGCGTGGCTCAGAATGGATTTCAGCCTCTCCTGGTCTAGCTTAGGAATACAAAGTGAAGGATGCTCAGCAACCTGCTTTCGATATTCAGGAAAAAGCAGCCTTCAAAGATATCCCACAGCCTCACTCAAAAGCAACAGCTCCAATTCCATTCGCAGTTGGTTTTATCACACGGCACCCACCACAAAATTCAAGAAATAAGGAGCACTCTCCCCAACCCCCCAAAATATTTTGTGCAGAGATACAGGAGCCGCAGTTTCCCAGTTATCTGGTTTGCTCTAGCAGTGTGTCCATCCTCAACGTGGAGATATCTCCTGCTTCACGTTCCTACTGTCTTAGACCTTAGAGCTTCTCCTAATGGTTTCCATCTCAACTTTACCGTTTCGTGACTTGCGGAGTCTGAGTTTTCAAAGTCATAGATCTCCTTCCTGCAAGACAATGTTTATGTGGCAATGATGCACAACTGCAAAGAGTCAACCTAAAGAACTTAACTAAGAATATGGAGGGCTAACGTGTATTTTCCACCCCCACCCATGAATTCCTTTATACAATAGACACTCAGATACTTTATATGTTTATAAATGCTGTTCTCAGCTTCTAAATACTTGTTCCTTTCTGACTTAGTTTTTATTAATATCTCGCTTCTTGCTCTTTCAATTGTAAAAGTTTAATTTTAAGTGAAATATTCAGAAGATACAAATCTACCTATCCCTGCGTATGTAGAGGACATTTTGTTCCCATGGCACTAATAGTACACGGTAGGAAGAAATCGTGAGTGGAAACATCATTTCAGAAGCATTTAAGATAAAAATCCCAAACATTTAATTCCCTTTTGAATATTCTAACGCTTAACGTTCGCTCTCTAATCACTTCTCTGAACTCATCTAGATGGTTTTCAAGTCTTTCACAATTTAAATTTAATTGTACCTTGATTTCTTTGTCCAAATCCGAACTATTTTTTTAAAAAAATCCTACAGCTATTGCTCAAAATACAATACCATCCTCTCCTTCTTACTAGGGGAAGTAAGAGTAAAGAACTAAGCTCTTTGGTTAAAGCTTCCTGAAGGAAAGAAACCCTAATTTTCAGATAAACCGCTAGAGGGAGCAGAATGACCAGACTAAGACCTTCTCCAGCTCTAGCTTCGATGTTGCTACTCTTGTTTTACAGCCGCTATTTGCTGCATTGAGCTATTTGGTCTTAAGACACAGAACCTGTAGTAACGACGAAGCCCCGCACCAAGTAGAGACCTTGAGCAACCTGATCTAGTGCTGTTGGAACTACATGATCTCTAAAGTCCCTTCCAACCCAAACCATTCTATGATATGATACTATGCTATGTCTTCCCATTCTTATCTACAAAGCAAGGGAAGGGGACAAACTGAGAAAGAGAATGCCCTGAAACTCTAGGACATACGATGTCAAAAAAAAAGGGGCAATATCTAAAATAAATAAATAAATAAATAAATATCTTAGGTCTTTCTGAAAGAAGTTGCCTCTCGTTGAAGGATGGGAGCGTTACAACTGGGTAAGGAAACACTAAAGAGCCAGTGTGATGCAGTATCAGTGATAGAGCATTGGCAGCCTAGGGCTAGTTTCTGAAGTCTTTATCACTTTGAGGACTCAAAGGTTCTCACTGAGACAGGTTATGACCCTTCGCTGCCCCTTCTCTAGTGCTAGAACTGGTCTAAAAAATCACCCAGCACACCAGTCATACCTGAAGTCTTACCTGCCCTCACTCCTCTGCCTGGCTAACCTTGTTCTTCTGTTTCTCCTTTCCCAGGTGACATCCTTCTGAAAACGAAAGGGTTGTGGGATCTAAAACCACAGTACACAGTCATGTTCTTATCCTAGAGGCTGCTAAAAGCAGCAATAAGGAGTGCCAGGAAACTTCATTCCTCCTATACAATAGTTGTCCAATTCCATTTCCTAAAGTTCTTTCCTACCAGAAAGTATGGGACTCCCAGAGGTTAAACTGTGGGGGCTAAGAGGTGAGGATACAGAAAGAAGTAGTTCAAAAGCTTTGGATTTGTTGTGCAGTGGGCAAGTGTTACAAAACCAGCTGAACAATAATTTTAAACAAACCTAGAACTAGTACCTGGAAGCATAAATCCAAGAATAAGTCTAGCAACTGATTTCTTACATAAGCTAAGTGCATAGTCCAAATCAAAATTATTGCTTTGAGAATTTAATTTTTCCTCATGTAGTGCACAGATTTTGTGGGGGTTTTTAATACCTGGACACATTTATAGAATTTTCCAAGTGCTCAAGATGTCTAAAAAAACCGTAACTACAGATGGCTCTTGGTTACTCTAGGATGGGTCAAACCCATTCTACCTTTCTTCTGCTGTATCTCTTCCCTGCCCTGCGTCTTTTCTCTCAGGTGGGTCTCAAGGTAAACATACCTTTGGTGTTGAATCCTCCATGGGTTCTTCTAGGAGCTTCTCACTGGGGAGAAGATAAACACATGAGGGGAATGCCAGTGCTGAGGGATTGTTCATTTAAAGCCCAGAGAGTTGGTTTGTGAAGTACTAAGAGGAAAAATACCCACACTTGCACCAATTAGCATCAAACCAGTGGTTTAAAGGGTCTGTAGCTAATTGATAGCTCTGCAGAAACCCAGCTTGTTGACTAAGAAATGCACTCCTGCAAAGCTCTGAAAAAAGATACTAAAGCCAAGGTGAACTCAAATTCACACGATCTTTCACGGTTTGCATTATGAATAGTTACATATCTGGTGATAGTTGATGGAATAAACCTCAAAATCACATGCATTAAAACCCCAGGGGAGGGAAAACAAAAACAAAACCAGAAAAAAAACCATCCCAATTTGCAACTTACTGTCTGTAAGACTTACCTAGGCTTAGCTGTCATCCCTGGAGATGGAGTTTTGGACATTTTTGCTGAAGGAAGTTAAGGAAACTACAGCTTCACTTGATCTGCAAAGCCTTTACCATGTCACCTGAGTGACACAAAAAGGAACTGAAGGGAGCCGTGCCTGACCTGAGCCTTGGTTAGCATCTTCCACCTCCGTCTGCTGGCTTGGTGGAATCACGTTGACACCAGAGTTAACCATTTTCTGCTCAGAGACAGGAAACCACAAAGAGAACGTGCATATGACCAATAAAAAAAGCAGGTTGGTTTTTTAGGGACAGAAATTTTTCAGTGCTAGCCTGTAGCAACAGCTGGGTGACAGATTCATCGTTAGCTACACAAAAACATTTCAGGTTGCATGCAAGTGATGCTACGAGCTTTACACTAAGAGCGTTCACAGCATGGTAGGGGTTGGAAGGGACCTCTGGAGATCATCTTGTTCAACCCCCCTGCTCCAGGAGGGTCACCCAGGATCTTATACGTATAAAAAAAAGCAGAAAGAAGGAGGGGAAAGAGTCTTTCACACCAAATACTTACTGCTACGGTGCCCGTTAACTGCTGGCTGTGCTGAGAGGCTAAATTGTCTGGCAGAGTCTCGGTATTTACAGGGTTTGAAGGATCTTTCCTGCCCTGGGAATCAGCAGACTCTGGCATGCCTGTAGAATAGCAATGGGGTGAGAGCATCACTGTGGGAACTGAACACACACACACGCATTTCCTTTCCATTCTTCCATGTGCATAAGTGCAGCAGTGCAACTTAACCTCAAAGATCTTGTTTAATTGAACAAACATCTCCAAATTACCTAGAGCAGAATTGCAATACTAAACAAACAGCATTTTGAGCCTACCCCCCTTCTAAGCTCCTCATGATATACTCATTTTAAAACTGAACAATTTAAATTTCATAAAATAAAACAATAATAATAATAAAATCACCTGCTTCATCATTCTGCCTGTCTTGCTTCCCAGCAGGGACGGACTCCTCTTCAGCCACATTTATCTGTTGGTGTGAATTAATCTCACATGAAGTGACCTTAAAATAGAGTCTTTACCTAGCAAAGTCAGCTACTTAATGTAGATAATAGTTGTTAATCACCAGCAACAAATCATTGGCAAATCACTGGATCTAATTTGTTCATAAATGTCTTGGTTCTAGAGAGAGTAAATTAAATACAGCCACCATACTACAGTTGTTTAGGTTTTCTGCAAATCCCATGATTTGCAGAAACATCACAAGTGTGAAAAATTACCCATATTAACATTTACCAAAAAAAGACAAGAAAAAAAAATAGAAAAACACATCTCCTGTGTTTTCACATCAGTTTACAAAAAGCTTGAGGTTTTAAAAAGTTCTCTAAGTTCGATTTAGACATTCTACCTACAACATCAATCTTAGATTTGTGTGTGGCAGCACCCCTTTTCTCCAGGTTTTCGTATCACAATTTGCTCATCCTGTGCAATGTCACACTTCGTGCCAATGTAAGAGAACATTTCTACTTCAAGTCATGCCGTTAAATGCCACGGGCTTTACTCCCTACTTCAGAAACTCAGCAAAAATTATCGTACTGTGCTGAATTGACTAGCAAACCAGTTGAACCTTCCAGCTTCTAAACCCTAAAGTAGGGTCCCCCAAAACTTCTTTCCTGAAGTCTCCAATCTGTCTTTAAGACCAAAGTTAAGAACATCCTACAGGGAGAGTCACAAAGCCTCAAGGGGAAGAGATGCATAGAAAACAGATATGAAAATAAAAATATAAAGCCTCACTAAAATATAGTTTAGAAAGATAAAAAGCCTTCAGACTAAGCTTACCATCATTTTTTCATCTCCCAGGACTTTTCTAAGCACACTTAAGATGTCAAACTCAGCGCTAAAAGATATTTTGATTTTTGTTGCTTTTGTTTTGTTAAGAGCAGCAGGAATCTTCATGTAAATTTTAACAATCTTTTCTCCATCACCCTCTGCGTAGAAAAAAAAAACCACAACAAACCAGCAGTCAAATCTGGTTTAGAGCAAGACCTTGAGTCTATCACCCCCAAACCATTTAAATAAGTCTTTAGGTGTTTTTTAAAGCAGTCACTTTTACACTTTGCCCATGCATTTCCAATTACTGCTTTCACCCATTTCCTTCTCATTGGATGTAGATGATGAAGTTATTCCTTAGCACATGGATAAACTGACCACTCCACATGTCCTCCTAGGGTAGGGAGGGTAGGTCATGCTGCTAAACAGGCCCACAGACAATCCAACAAGCAGAGGTGGTGCATGGTGACCATCAAAGGGCACGACGGGGAAGGAGGAGACCACCCAGGAACTCTTTGGTGATGGTGGGATTTTAGGTTGGCTCCACGAGTCTTGCGGACCCACAGTCAAAGAGGACAATGCTGGTTGGAAAACCTTACCCTTCAGGCTGTAACTGCTGACTGCTTCTTTCGACAGCCTCACAGAGTCCCAAAGAGCACCCTATGAAAACCAAAAGCCACCCCATCAAAAGGGCTGAGCGAGCACCCGCTGCGTTAAGCTAACTCGAAGCCATGTGGGCTTTGCTGCTACCTCAGTACTGTCCACGTAGAAAGTCACACTCTGGCTGCCCGTGTTGAAGTCGATCCAGAACTCCTCCAGCTTCTCATCTGATGGTTTCTTCACCTGTGGAAGCACAACTGCAGCGCTGCCATTTCCAGAAATACCCCACAACCACCACGTCTCGTTCTCAGTTTTCTTTAACGAGATGAGACTGGGAAAAGTTGTCCTGCGTACATGTGTACACATACATGTTTCTAACAGGAATAAGAGTTGGGATCAACCTGCAAGTTAGGATCAACCTGTGAGTTGGAATCAACCCAACTCTACCCCACAAGGTCAGACATTCCTCTACACCAGCCACAGGAAAGGCAATAGGCAAATGCTCACAACTTTGTAGCAGAAAAGAGCCTGTGAAAGTTTTCTGTGTTTCTGAGCACTTGAAACAAGCAGCAGCCCTGGAACTGGCTCTCATCAACTCCTGACAACTATCAGGAACGGTGCCACAAATACATTTGCTGAAAGACCAGCAAAGCAATCTGCAGGATCTCTAGGTGTGACTACGACCTCTCCTCCACGGGCATCAGGCTAATCTCGTTGTCTGGTAGCCTGGGAGCAGCAAAGCTGGAGGAATCAGAGGTGTCCTGCCCTCCTGTTTCTTTTTAACGATCTCCCTTCTGTCATCACCATGAAGAGAGGCGCTGCCTCTATCGCTTGGCTGATACAAAAGCCAAGTCAGCAGCGGTAAGTTGGGAGCTAAGTGACAAACAAGCAAACTTGCCAGCTAAACCAGAAGGTTACACTTTACACTGCAGAAAACTAAGCTCTTTGATGAAAAGAGGGAGGAAAAAAAAATCCCACATATGGCAGAAAGTACCATTTTAACAGCTGTAAAATCGCAGGGAAGGTGTCGCAGTGTTAAGGGCTATTACCTCATTCATGTCAGCATAAGCAGCTATGCAAGGAAATGAATAGACTCTGGAAGAAAAGCAGACTTTGCTTGAAACATTCAACATCAGAGTCTGAATTTATGAAAGGTAAAATCATTAAGATTGGTTACACATCTTATTGCTCAAAAGATAATGAAGAAACAGAACGAAATTAAATTATTAGAATTAAAGCAGTAAATTAAGCTTGGAGAAGCTGAGAGAATACAGTATTTCAGCAGCGATGCATTCTCTTCAATGGTCTTACTTTTTAAGAGCCATCATTAAAATGAATAAAATCTCTTAATAATTTAATTATTCAGATTTGATGCAAATTATTTAAGACAACCTGAGTCAGTTTACAATCCTAGATCTTCCCCTCTGCAGAAATGACAGCACAAACCTATTCTGTTGTTTCCCAGCCTTACCTTCTTTCATTCCCAAGCCGTTCATTTAGCTGGTTAAGAAATTTTCTGCAGTCCTTCAAGGCAAACGACATCTTATTAAAAATTAGGCTACACATTTCCTTTGCAAAGAGCTGTTCTGTTGGGCTGTGTGGGGTTACTCCAGTTATAAGCTTTTAACTAGTCAGTGCGAAGCCAAAGGGCAGTGGGGAAAGAAACACTCAAGTTGCTACAAATGGTTTGAGCCCAACTTATGACCGACTAGCCTCCAAACCACAAAAATTAACTTATTTATGCTTCGGAAGTGAAATCATTTAGAAGTAAGAGCTATTTTAACCACATATCTTTTTATATTTGCCAAATTGGAAAAAAAAATATAAAAAAATCAAAAAACCAAACCCCAAACACCAGCATCCACAAATAACTAAAAACTTCGTGCATTTATAAAATCAGCTTTGCAGGAACTTCTTACAAGGACAACTTGACTGAACTCAGCCAAAACTAGCCCCTATACAGACTTGCCAGGTATGTTGTTTTCAAAATAAGGACCCTCACCGTCTCAAATTCTCTATCCTTGATCGCTTTGAAAGCTTCAGCAAGATAGTTATCTTCAAACCAGTGGTGAACAAGGTCATCCCTCCATTTTTTTGTCATTAACCTACAAAGTGCTTCGGAAAGGGCAACCTGAAGGTCATAATCTACATGGTAAACATAAGCACAGGGATAAATCTCATCCTTCAGCATAACAGAGGGTTACAGCATTGCTGCTCTTGCATTTATACTACACGGTGGTGGATCATCAGCTCGCTCCAGATCCACCCAGGAGAACCACGGAGGGTGCGAGCCAAGCGTTAGCTCCGGGTGTCCTCAGCTCCATCACTAACTCACCAGGATTAAGTTGTATTTCATGTACCATGATGACACTCTAGAAATTTCATTTTTTAAAGCCTAACTACCAGCAAACTTCATAGACACACACATAAGGCTGATCTAATTAGATTGTACCTAATTAGAAATGTATCTATCTGTGTAACGTATTAGATTGATCTAATTGGAAATATACTTTTCTGTGTACATCAGTTAAAGCTTTTGTTATTAATTAATACAAATGCCTAATACTAACCAGAGAAAACTAATGTATTGTTGAATCTAGCAACTTTTTATTAACATGTTCTCAAAGTACTATCTGATTTTCCTCCCCCAACCCAAACTTTGACAAGGTAATAATTCCAATTAATCTAGAAAGAAAAAGCAGATGAAGTAAAGCCAGAGAACCACAGTTTTTTAGGAATAACCACTAAATACTTCTCACCACCGGCCTCCAGGAGAGTTTTTGCAAGGTCTTTCCTGAAACAACACAAGGCAATGAATTAACGTGGAAATAACTTGAACTCTTGTTGCAGGGAAGGTGGTGTTTAACTACAGGAGCTGGAGGGAAAACCACTTACGTGAGCGAGCACATCTCCTCAGAGAGAGGGAATTTCTTTCTCTCCTCCCGTGGGACACTGTCAAGTACAGAGTTGAGGGTCCTCACAGCCTTTCCCCCCAGAGAAGAGGCAGAAAAGGAAGGGAAATAATTCAGTAACATTTTTTTAGGTTTTCTATCTAACGACACATTTTTGTGCACACATCTGTAATTTTCTCCTGCTAGTAGGCGTCTTACCTCGTGCCGCAGAGCGCAGCAAATATTTGCTTCTGTCACTAGCTGCCCTAGTTCAGGTAAAAATAAATCCACCAGTTCTTTCTTTCCTAGAAAAATCATTTGAAAGGTTATAGCTAGGAACGAGCTGGTCTTCATACAGAAAGATCATAGAATGATTTGGGTTGGAAGGGACCTAAGGGAGTTGAAGCAACTACAGTTGTGTTGAAAGAGTAAAAATACCCCAGCTGCAGATTTCTTTTAAAACAAAGTTTAAAATCATCTACTTGTAGATAGAAAAGGGAACTAGGAATTCTCTGTTTAAATAAATAAATCCAGATTCTTAAACTGCTGGCCTGGGGAACTATTTAAAGAAGTACAGAAAGGAAAAGGTACTTTCTAACCACAGGAGATAAATCTGTAACACACAGCTTTTGACAGAAGTCAGAGCAAATCACTAGAGGATTGACTAGATGATGCTCGTGCTCACTCTGCTCCTACTTAGAATACGCTACAAAGATGAATAAGCTCAAGTTAACCAGCCCACAATGTAATGCTTCATTTTTCCGTGATTTGTGAGCCTGGATATCTGGGTACACAGATACTTGCTATTTCTGCAAACACCTGCTCCCCTGCCCTAATGGAAAGCCAGTTGCAGCAATGAGATAGACGGATATCCTTCTGCCTAGTTAGGGTGGCTGAAGGAGTTACCAGGAGAAATGGGAGAAAGTTTAGTGCTCTGTTGTGTTAATGGAAATTAACTGGAGAGAAATCAGCAGGAGAAAATATTGCAGAGAGGAGGAGGAGGAAGGGAGTAGAGAGAAAAGGAATAGAATTGAAGCAGAATTCAGAAGTGTGCTGCCAAGACAGTCAAGATATTGAGGAATGGAAAGAAAAGAAAAATAAATTGACTACTGACCTTCTTGACTACACCTGCAAATCACCTGATGGGAAAAGCAAAGGAAGGCTTCGTTAACACACCACAACCCAAGAACGGCAGTACTCAAAGCGCCGAGGTGTTTATGTCCCCACCATCACAACTTTCAGGGTCTAAATAACAAAAACCAGGAGTGTACCCACATCAGGGAGAGCGGTGCCACCTGATGCTGGTATGTCATATATGATCACCCCGATTGCACAGGTTGGTGTTATGCAGGGAGGGTAAAGAAGTAAAGCACCCACTTCCCCCAGAGATTTCAGCCGCTCTCGAGAGCTCAGTGTCCTCAGGTTCCCTGGAAAACCCACATCGTGGCATCGCTTTGTTATTTTTATTGCACATATGGGGCTATGTAAAAACACATTTAACATTTGCACACTGCAATACTATTTATCATTACGTGTATCTGAAATCCCCCTGAGGAAAATTAAAAATAAAACCCCACATCAAATAAAACATCGTTTTGTCCTCCACAGCGAAAGCACGTGGAAGAAATGGACCAGGAAAAGCAAAGAAATCAAATTTTGACAACTAATTTAAAGAATATTTCATATAATTTTAACATGGTTAGCAGAGAAAGGAGAAAATTTTATTTTGATCCAATAGCTTTTATCAAGCCACCTAAAAAGAGTCATAAGTATTCAGTTCTATTCTGATGCACAAAGTGATGCAGCTCCAGTAAGTGACAACAATACTGGGAGAACAGCTTGGGGAAAGAAGCTAAAACAATTTGTCCTACTGCAAAACCTACATCACAGGGCCTCCAGCACCTTTAAAGTTACAAATATTTAGCATAGAAGCCTATGCAGCTCAGATTATTCTCAAATCAGCTCGTAGGTGTTTGTAGGAAGAAATCACCAGGACCTCCTCAGCAAACACATTTGGACATAAGGTGCAGCTCAGCATCAGTAATGCGGTGTTGAAAACTGAGCTTCAGCATAAAAGCTTTTATTTACAAAATGCATCAGAACCCCTTGCATATTTTCCTGCAAAAACGAACACGTGGCTTGCTGCTAGAAAATGAAGCAGCACTGCAGCCCTGTGCAGCTACTCCCACGTGTGTCCGATCTCAGCCTAACACCAGCCCAGGGCACTGCCCGTCCTCACCACCTGAGCTCTGTCCCAGGCTCAGTCCCTAGGGCATAAGTTGTGCTTTAACTACTTATTTTTTTAACAGAAAACTCTTTGGGAACCACAGCCTTCTTACACAATAAAGGCAACCCTCCTGCGCCCCTTCACGCGCGTACGTACCAACGCAGTGTCGAAGAAGTCTTCAAGAAGTAACATCAAAAAGCTACTCTTGTTTGCGTCGGTGAGAGTCACTAATGTCCACGCTCTTGCAAACCAAGATACCAGCTAAAAGTTAAAAGAAGCAGTTAACACCTCAGAAGAATAGTTAACAACCCTTACACCAGATATATCTACTGGAAATGTTATGCACAGATGGGGTTTTTCGTCCTTGAGCTTCAGAGTCAGGTACTGTGTCACAAGCTACATGTTAAAGAGCTCACCTTTTGCTAGGAGGACATTTAAAGTGTCACTCTCATAACCCCTCAGCAGGATTTACCCCCCGCCCCTTCCCTCTCCAAACCACCGTTTGTCCTCCTTTCTCAACTCAAGGCACCCATTTTTGGTGGTCAGGAGCTCCTGGACACAACGCAGGCTGCTAGCAGCATTGTGACTCCTACAGAAATTATCTGGAGAACATTAATTCACTGAAAATAATGTTTTAAAAGTCCCTCAAGGTCTTTTTTTCAAAGCCATTGTTTTAATGCCTTATGGTTTTAAATATATTGCATGGTATCCCACACCTGTAGTTAACTAGAAATCTGTGCTTCACTGGAGGTACAGAGCTCAGACTAGTAAAAATCTTCGTTAATCAGCTCTCCATACAGGAGTTTGCAGGAACTGTATCCCCAAAAGGCATAATTACAAGGCAGAACTACAGTATTTTGGGCTGAGAAATCCTTAGTATAACTCTGCTAATGGACAGGGAGTGTTAACTGTTCTGTCCTAGCAATACCAAATCCAGGTATCAGTCACCTTCAGCACAAATGAGCTTCTGCTGCTACAAATATCACCAGCTGAAACCAGTATTGTGTCTACAGACAACGTGCAATTGCAGATTAAATGCATCTGGTTCACCATATCTAAAATGGGACCTTCATAAAGAGTGTTGTAAGAATTATAAAAGCCCGAACTGCTCATCAATTTATTACTAAAATTGCATTTTGGTGGAGCATTTCAAAGGAATTTAGGAGCTCCATATCATTTCACAAAAGGGACTCGTCAGAACTCATCCTCTCCTTCCATTGTTAACTTAAACACAAACCCATTAATCAGGTAATAAGTGAAGCCATGTTATTAGCTGCTCTACTGAAAGGAATCAAAGTAAGCATTTTTTTTCTCCCACTCACTTTATACAATATATTAAAATGTTTTATTTCTACATGCCCAACAAGCTACCCTCTAGTTTTCGCTTCCTTGGAGTTCCCTTCCTGATGCAAGCAGCCTTAAATCACGATAATAATTCGTATGGGGTATTATACTCATCTTTTCTACCAGTCCTTGCTCAACAAACAAACTGGTCCCTTCTTCAAGATCGGTTTTAAAGTAGAGCTGGATACATTTCAGCAGCAGCGAGACATTCTGGAATTCATTCCTGTCCAGCTCCTGTGGAAAGACACAGCGCCACGCTTCATTAGCCCGATGCCCGTAATGCCAAATGTTTGAAAGGTTAAAATTAAGTATATTTTAAAATGATATAATCCGATACTCACCCTTCTCAGTGCTTTATCTAGCTGGTTCAGGAGAGCTTTGCTGTATTTCTGGGGGGGCTCTATTTCTCTCTCGAGAAGCAGCTCGTTTATTTTCTGAAATCCCTTTCCCTTAAAAGCCTCGTTGAGAAGCGATTCGAGCTGCAGAGGGAGGGGGAGCAAACAACCAGCGAGGCAAACAAGCCACATTTAAATTGTCCCAGCACTCGGGATCAGAAAACACTTGTAAAGCTCTTTAAAAAGTTGCAAGGTTTTGTTTATTCGTTGCAAGGTTTTGTTTGTTCTCACTTTGTTTGTTTCTCTACTTTCCTTACACCGTTACAGCTGAAGCCAAACATCAATCTCCATTTCCAAATAAGCAAGACCTTTGAAGCCAAGCAATTTTAGAGAACAGCAAGTAAAGAAATAAGTAGCTCCTTCAGTACTCTCAGTTTGGAATTCCTACCG
Organism: Todus mexicanus; assembly: GCA_013389965.1. Taxonomy (NCBI): domain Eukaryota; kingdom Metazoa; phylum Chordata; class Aves; order Coraciiformes; family Todidae; genus Todus; species Todus mexicanus. Next base: position 65,858 of record WEIS01010764.1, read on the forward strand.
TGTCCTGCAACTATTCCGATAATTTATTCATTAAATAAGAGATTAAAGAGTCTGCTGCACTTGCCATATTATATTAAATCGCTAAAAACTCCAAGGTGTGCCATGTACATGTAAGAAAGCACCTTTAAAATGATAGATAAAACAAAATTCAGGGTGCATTTAAAAGATATTTACATAGTCTTCTGCTCTGGCTGCCATGACGCCATTCACCTCTCTGCTCCGTTCTTCACTTTCTTCTTTCTTTACAAAAGAGAGAAAAAAACAGGATGAAAAAATAAAATGAAATCAAAGCAAAGCAGAACCCCCCATTTTTCTTAACACACACACACACACCCCCAAATTAATTTACTCAATTTCTTTCTCCAAAACACTCTTTTTCTTTTCTTATTCTCTAAGTAAAGCTGCAAAATCACCCCAGAGAGGTAAATCACATCATGTTCCCATGTCCTCCCCACCACATCCAACAGCCCCCCAGTTCCCAGGGCTTACCTGGGCCATGGCAGGGAGCTCCAGGAGGGCTCCAGGCTACAGCTCAGTGGCAACTGGTAGCCCCAGAGCCAGGCGTGGGAAGGTGCTGGGACTGCTTGACCCCCTCCCCACAACTGGGGCCAGCCACTACTGGATGCACCCGCAATTTGAGTTGGAGGGGTAGACACTCACCAACACTTCCCACAGCTCTGAGCGCTCCCCTTTCTTTGGCAAAACTCAGCTCTATCCCCAGCTCTGAGAAAAAAGGAAGGAAAGAGGTGAAAATAAGCTGGGTTTTGCCCCCGTGCTAAAAAGCTACACCTGGAAAGGCTCCCCCCCCACACCCAGGTGATGGTGTTTGATGCCCCACCTGGGCAGGGGGTACAAAAGAGAGTCTCAGGAGGGAGTGCAGTTGAGGGTTTGTGCTATAGTTCATTTCTTATTTTGCAAGGTTAAGGGTAAAGCTCAGTAATTTTTTTAGAGGGGAGGCAAGAGAATGAGAAAATTCTCCAGAACAGGTAGGATTGCTTAAAGGAATTGAGCAGTGCAGGCCATTCACCAATTTAATCTCTATAATATTAAGCATATGTAACTTTTTTCTTTCTATTTTTTAAGGGCTAAAAGCAAATATTTTTCTCTTAACATCCCTCTTGACCATTTTTTTTTTTTATAAAAGAAGGTGATAAAAATAATGCTACATGTTAGCTACCACTAAGTTAAAATATGTTGCTCAATCAGATGGTTGGGATTTGGGGGTTGTGTTTTAAATCTTGTATCCCTGAGCACAACTCAGGTGAGAATGTGCTTGGTAATGCTTCATTCATTTCCATCCCGATTTGAAGAGCAGCTGTATGGGGGCATTTGATGAAGAGGAGCTTATTTGCACAGTGCCTTTGACTCCTTCCTGGCTTTTTTTTCAAGCTATAAGCAGCTTTCAGCTGTGCTGAAAATTAGAAGTGAGAAGGGACATCCTGATAGGAGGGGTAGGGATAGGGATGGGCATCCCCTGGCCCTGCATCCGTGGGGTCCCAACAACCCCCTGCAACACTATGGGTTTGGAAGAGGGGCTGGAAAGCTGCCCTGAATAAAAGGACCTGGGGGTGTTGCCTGACAGCAATAGGAGCAAGTGTGTGGCCAAAAAGCCCCCCAGCATCCTGGCTTATAACAGCACTAAAGTGGCCAGCAGGACCAGGGCAGGGATTGTCCGTTTGCACTTGGTGCTGCTGAGGCTGCACCTCGAATCCTGGGCTCAGCTTTGGGCCCCTCACTCCCAGCAGGACCTGGAGGGGCTGGAGCGTGGCCAGAGAAGGGCAACGGAGCTGGGCAAGGGGCTAGAGCAGGAGGCTGGGGAGGAGCGGCTGAGGGACCTGGGGGACGTGGGGGTGTTGAGCCTGGAGCAAAGGGGAGACCTTTTTGCTCTTGACAACTCCCTGACAGGAGGCTGGAGCCAGCTGGGGTCAGTCTCTTCTCTCAAGTAACAAGGAATAGGGCAAGAGGAAATAGTCTCAAGTTGTGCCAGGGAAGGTTTAGGCTGGATATTTGCAAAAATTTCTTTCCTCAAAAGGGTTGTGTTGCACTGCAATGGGTTGCCCAGGGCAGGAGTGGAGTCCTCATGATCCCTGGAGGGGTTTCCAAGCCCTGGAGATGTGGTGCTGAGGGACACTGGGCAGTGGTGCCCTGGCAGTGCTGGGGGAACGTTGGATCTGATGATCTGCAAGGTCCCTTTCAACTAAAATGACTCTACGAATCTCTGAGCAAGGGGCAGAGCCCTGCTACTGCCAGATGATACTTCCAGACCCTGCTCAAATTTGCAGAGGTCATAACCCCGAGTGTTGGAAGAGGTATAGATTCCAGCAAGCCCCCTCCTTGGCTGCTCCCCATCTCCAGGTATCAGGGGAGGAGGGCTTGGGGGGAGGCGGAGCTGGCTGGGAGTCCCCCCCTCCCCTGCCCCGATGGTATTAAAAAGCAGAAGTCGCCTCCTGCCACTGCCCCCCGGGATGAAGCTCACCTGGGATATCAACGACCCCAAACTGCCACAGGTACGGGGCAGGGAGGAGGCGAGGGAGGGATGGGGGTGGTAGAAAACCCCCCAGGCAGCTCTAATGTGGGGCCAGGCAGCTGGGGGTACCCAAGGGAAAAACCTCCCCTCTGAGCAAAGCTTCGTTTTGAGGTGGTTTTACTTCTCCTGCAGTTAATTCCCTAATTGCCAGGGTCTGGGTGGGCTGTGGTGGTTCCTTACCAAATGACTGGTAATAAAAATACGGTTTTGATGCACAGCTTTGGCCAGCTGTGTGAACTCTGAAAACAACCTTTAGCTCTGCTGCGTGGCTGGTTGCCTTCTCCCCTATTCCCTGTTTAAAGAAATATTGAAACGAATCTTGGACTTCTTAATTTTTACCGCTGTAATTCAAGTTCTCTAAATATTTCATTGGTTTGTTAATGTAAAATTTTATTATCAATGAGCGCTCCTCTTCCTTTTTATTCTAGTTATGAGCTTCCAGTACATTTTTCTTCAACTTTTTTTTCATCTTGGAGTCTATTTAGTTTTACAGAGCCCATGCAATTAGCGGATTGTTTTAATGCTACGAGTGCTTGAAGTTTACCTCCATTCACTGGGATTGCTCACGTGTGGTGCATACGTGTATTAAATAAATGCTGTGGGAACTCTTTACTTGCACTGTAAATATATGGAGTTTAAAATCTTAATCATTCTCTCATTGTTCTTGTAATTATATTTTGGTAAGTAGCTCCAGAAAACCATCGAAATGCCAAACGCAAATGTTCTTTCTCCAAACCACCACAAATATATTAGAAGTATATTTGCAATGGCAATTATGTTTATACCTATCTTTTTTGGCAGCAGCCTTATTCAACTCAGATGCACTTGGAGAAATGATGACTTAGCTAAAATTTCTGGTGCGTGGTCTCATATCGAGGAGAATTTAACAGCACGTATGAGGCTTCTGTCCTGTCTGGGTGCATTGGTGGTAGACCAGTCAGTGAATTCTGGTAACAAGGCTGATGTCTTACAGCTGGGGAACCTCACAGCAAAGAGGCATCTGTGACAACAGACCATGTTGTTATGGATTGTGATGCAAAAGAGGAAAGGATCCCGACTTTTTTAGACTCATAGAATTGTTTTGGTTAGAAGATACTTAAGATCATCGAGTCCACCTGGCTCCAGCCTCCTTGCAGGGTGTTGTAGAGCGTGAAGTGTCCCCTGAGCCTCCCTTTCTCCAGGCTGAACAACCCAGGGTCCCTGAACTGCTCCTCACAAGACATTTGGGTGGTGATACAAAAAAGCCCGTTTTCCCCTCCATGTATTTTGTAACAGGTTGCAATATCCTGCTAACGTTCTCTTGCTCTCCTCCTTGCTGCCTTCGCCCTCCCAACCCTGCTCGCCCTGCTGCAGGAACCCAAGCACTTCGATACCTTCCAGGAATGGCCAGACGGCTACGTGCGCTTCATCTACTCCAGCGAGGAGAAGAACGCTCAGAGACACCTCAGTGGCTGGGCCATGCGCAACACCAACAACCACAACTGCCAGATCCTCAAGAAGTCCTGCCTGGGGGTGGTGGTGTGTGCCAGGAGCTGCGCGCTGCCCGGCGGAGCCCGGCTGCAGCTTCGCCCTGCCATATGCGACAAGGCTCGGCAGAAGCAGCAAAGTGAGAGGCACCCAAAGAGAGCTGGGGTGCCCAAGGGATCGCTTTTCTTTCAGCTGGGCTTGGTTTCTAGACTGAGATCTCCCTTACTTGGGTGCAGACTATGGCAGAATTGCTGAGGCTATGATGAGCATGTTTATTTCCAAATGTCATCGATATCTGTCTGTAAATACTTAAGGGGAAGAGATCTAAAATCCTTTATTTTTTATACGCACTATCAGAATCATAGACTGGTTTGGGTTGGAAGGGACCTTTAAAGATCATTCAATGCAACCCCCCGGCACTGAGCAGGGCCATCTGCAACTAGAGCAGGTTGCTCAGAACCCTGGCCAACCTCACCTGAAACGGTTCCAGGGATGAAGCAGCGACCACCTCTCGGGGCAACCTAGGCCAGGCTCCCTCTACCATCAGTGTTAACGATTTCTTCCTTTTATCTACTCTAAATCTCTCCTCTTTGAGTTAACTCAGGATCATTTCTATCAAGCATGCAGCTCTAGTTCATCCCTTTCAGTTATGCTTGGCAGTCTGTGTTGCATTTCCTGAAACATCCCATTTTAATCTGAACTTCAATGGACGCTGATCGCATTGCTCTTGAGCTCTGCTAATGCTCAGACAACATCATCACCTTTAACCTTCAGTAGTTTCTTTATTCACAGAGAAAACCTGCCCAAACTGTAACTCAGCCCTTGAGCTGATTCCTTGCCGAGGACACAGCGGCTATCCAGTCACTAATTTCTGGAGGCTTGATGGCAAAGCAATCTTTTTCCAGGTAAAAAGCACACATAGATACGTGCACTCCCATATATAAATTCTATCACCTATATAAGAATTATATATATGGAAAAATCTTTCTTCCTTCCAGTCTCTTTTCATTATTTTCTGTGTGTAACACTGAGCACGGAGGAGTTTTGGTCCATGACTAAAATCCTCTGTGGTACAAACATGGCAAGGGCAAGTAATAACACCCGACTGCCTTTTTTAAAAGCAGCGTTTGAGAGTTAACTATGTTCAATTTAAGCTATAACGTCGTTACTGGTGTCTAAAAATCTCTTGTTTACAGTATACAAATATGAGCTCAAAGGTTTTCCTGCACCCTGGTGCACCTGACAACTGAATTGACTCAAGGACCTACTATTTATTTCCTATTCAAGTAAATAAATGAGGAAAGAAAAGCCTTACTTAAATCACACAAGTTGAAATGTGGAAATTCTTCTTCATATATATGAAAATAACCTAGCTTAGAAATTAATTTCTATGTGTGAAAGGACAGCATTTCAAAAGTATTTTTAACTCTCCTACTTTCTAATAGAGACTCTATATAGGGCCAATATTATTTCATCATATTATGGCTTTGGATACGTAGATCTGCATATCCACAGATGTTTCAATAGCAGAGCATCTTCAGATGGTTTCCCATCTTCTTACTCCCTTCCAGTTAACATCTAACTCTTTGTTAATTCTAATTTAGGCTAAAGGAGTCCACGACCACCCCAGGCCAGAGAGTAAACTGGAGGCAGAGGCGAGGCGAAGTGCAATTAAGAAGCAAATGGCCTCTTTTCACCACTCCCAAAAAAAGAGACCTCTCAACTCAGAGGTAAGTCAAAATCATTAGTCAGTTAGAGAGTGTCGTAACTGAAGATTTTTAATCAATTAAAAAGATGTCATAAGCATTTATTTGGGATCCCAGGGCAAAAATAAAGTGTTGAGACGTGTGTACGGATAGCATCGATTCCTGAATCTCAAATATCTACTTGTCCACGTCAGGCAGGAAGGTACCACGACAGCAGTGGTTACACCAGTAACCTACAGAATCTGCCCTGCATGGATGGCCCAGAAAGGGTCGGTATCCTCACAGACACCAGTTTTCCGATTCCAGCCCAGCCTTACCCTTCGCTGCAAAACGCCGACCTCTACAAAGCATCTTACGACCCAGCCGGTTTCCAAGAGGACCAGTTGTCGCCATACCCTAAGTGCCCCAATCCAAGGATCTACATGCCCAAGCCATGCAGCTACGAGTTTGGAGTTCCTACCTTTGTGAGCTCCAGCCCATACCCGATGTTTTACAAAGATCTCGCCGGCCCTGCCGTTGACGCAGACCCCCTCAGTCTGAATGGATCGCACTACAACGCCATGGCCACCCACGACAAGAGCTTTGATAACCCTGGCAGGCATTTCGGACTGAAAGCAGCCTGGGGGAAAACTGGCAGCGGAGACCGGAGTGACTACGGACAGATGCAGCCAAGCACTAACCACCCTTACTGCAGTGGGGACTATCCCTGCAGGTACGGTCCCAGCCCCTCTCCCGTAGCCCCGCCGTTGCAGACGGTCATCACCACCACCACCAAGGTGTCCTACCAGGCCTACAAGCCGTCGGCGCTGAAATACAGCGACAACCTCTGCGATGTGAAAAATCTTCAGAGCTATACCCACGTGGCAGAAAACGTCTCGGGTGCTATCTATTCAGGGATGAAGATTCAGGAAGACTTTGGGATGATAAAGTCAGCGTTGCTCTACCAGCACGACCCGGTGCCCACCAAGTCCAAAACAGCTGAGGCAGCAGAGACCTATCGGTATGGGCCACCGCCACCACTGGGGAACAGCTATGCTGAGCACGAGGGCCAGACCTTAAGGTTTGAGAGCGCTGAATATTGACTAGAAGTTGCCTAAATGACAAATACGTGCAAATGGGGAAAAAAAGATTCTCATGCTGACCGTGTGCATGCTAAGCTCAGTGGGTTGGGATTTGAGGAGAAGTGAGGCAGCATCGTGACAGCTTATTCCCCCAAAAGTGCCTTTCTGGAGCTGTGCTCCTTCTGTAAGAAAGAAAATGCTGACCAGGTAATGGGGGGGGAAAAAAAAAGTGAAGGAAGGTGGCTGTAAATGATAATCAGCTGAAAGAAACAACAGAAAATGAAAGAAATGAAAGCAAGACAACTTGAGAATAATTCACCTGAGTAGTCCATTCACCTGCAGTGACCCATATGATGAATGGAAAAAACAGTTAAGTTTCTCTGAAAGGGGAAATGAAAAACCCACATGCTGACTTCATGTTACATTTTGATCCCCTGCATCAAGAGCTCTGACTGTTCGAGCCTTCCTACACAAAAAACAGCCTCACTGAGAACTGTCCCACTGCAACATTCAACCTGGAGGCAAGAGGTCTCAGGTGACCCCCACCAAGGACACCTGGCATTGTGTAGGTATCAGGGTTATGTATATGGTCCTCAAAATCAGTTATGGTGAAACTGCTCTTTCACTTAAGGGGTTGGGACGACCAATACTGCACAGGTTTTGCTGCAGGAATTTGCTTTACCCACAGATAAAGCTCCACCCTGGTTGAATACGCAACGTTCTCATTGCTTAGCTGTACAGATCAGTGTTGAATGCGCCTTCCCTGTTTCCCTTTCTGCACTGCATCTCCATTAGATGTTTCTACTTCCTCCAAGGGACCTCTCCCAGTCATTTTCCTCTCTGCAGTCACAGCTCCCTGCAACAGTTCTGTTCTGGAAATGAAGTGACCAACGTGAAGAGATCTCACTCTCCATAACTTCATGAAAGGACATTGGAGAGAGGTT
>WEIS01010765.1:0-11199 GCA_013389965.1 Todus mexicanus
AGGTGATCCTGCTCTGGTAGGGATGTTGGACTAGATAATCTTTCGTGGTCCGCTCGAATATTCTGTGATTCTGTGATTGTCCCATTTTAGCCAATGTAGGCTAAATTGGAATGTAGGGAGGTCTGGGAGGCAAGAGTTTAGAAAAGACCTTCATTAATCAAATAGAGAAGTCAGCATCCTCCATTTTTTCAAAAACAATACTGCTGTGCAAATAAAGTCATAAAGATCATGGTGAAAAAAAAACAACAACAAAGCACAAGTAACACTTTGTCTGACGGACAATAGGAAGTTGTAAATGTGTTTGGTTTGCTACATTTCACCATAGAAGTAGAATCTTCCTCCTATCTGGAGATCTCATGTCTGTTTTTAACATGAGTGGGAAAATACCTTTGTGTACGTTGCCATTAAGTAGGAAGAAGAATCTGAACTCAAAGTATTTCAAAATAGTCTAAAAAAGATGAACACTGTTACAACACTTTCAGGAGGAAAGACGGGAAAGATGGGATGAAACTGGTGTGTGATTATTGTTACACTTGCTTTTTGCATGAACATAATTTTGCTTTTTTTGGGGAAAAAAACCCCACAGAAATGGAAGGTATATAAGTGTTGTTAGAATGAAAACATAATTTCCACAGTTCCTAATGCTTAGGCACAAGCTTGCTTTCACCTGCTTTAGATATTAAAAAATTATCATTGCCTGACAGTTCTAATATGGAAAATAATTAACAATGTTATGGTTCTCTTCACCTGGCTCTTGACTGCAATTCAAGAGTTGGACATATGCACATAAACTTTGAACACAGGTAATGAAATTACAATGTGCTATAATAACATGATAATTAGATATGTCATTGGCACTTCAGTCTTCTGTAAGTCAGGTCATAGTGAGAAGATGTCAAGTCATTGGAAAAAATGAGATAATGTGAATGAAAAATTATCATAACCCCGTCTTGCAGTGAAAGTCTTTCACTCTTCAAAAAGAGGAGAAAAAATATCTTGTGAGAGCAGGGGTGTTCAGCCATGTAAGTAATGATTTGTGCCTCTGCAATTAGTTATGATATCCTTACTGTTCCATGCTGTTAGGTGGAAATTGTAGCATAAGCAGTTTTAGGTAAAAACAAGGATTATCGCTCTTTAGAACTGAGGGAGTAATTGATTCATTCAAATAACTACATCTTTGAACAAGTACAATAAAGAAATGGGATTAGTTTACAGAGAAGAACTAAAATCACTACCAAAGCCAGATATGAATCTTTAACACCTATAGACACCCACGAGCAAACTCTATATGGAGAAACTTCACCAGCAACATATAATGGATACTGTAAAAAGAAATGATGTGTGCTTGTAGTGGGTGACTCTTTGTTAAAGGGCACTGAGGCATCCATCTGTCAACTTGACAGGGAGTCACAAGAGGTTTGCTGCCTCCCGGGAGCTAAGATCTGAGACATTGCTGAGAGGGTGGCAGAACTTGTCAAGAGCACTCACTACTTATCCACAGTTCCTCTTCCATGTGGGCATGAGTGATGCTGTGAGCCAGAACCTGGGCAGAACCAAGGATGACTATAAAGTCCTGTGGATGCATATGAAAAACATTGGTGCCCAAGTTACCTTTTCCTCCTTTCCCTCCAGTTAGAAGAAGGGGGCGACCAGAAATAGATGAATAATGTATATCAACTCTTGGCTACATGGCTGGTGCCATCACAGGGTTTTCTGTTTTATGACAATAGGACATTCTCTGACAATTACGACCTGTTAGGGAAGGATGGAATACACCTGTCTCAAACAAGCAAGAGAATATTTTGCAGCAGATTGGCCAACTCGGCGAAGTGTGCTATAAACTGATGAACTCAGGTGTGGGATCCAAGGTGGCAATGTTAATGCAGAGAGGAACTGAATGAAGTTCAACAAGGGCAAGTGTCAGGTCCTGTCCCTGGGGAGGAATAACCCCATGCACCAGTACGCGTTTAGTGGTTGACCTGCTGGAATGAAGCTCTGCAGAGAACTTGGAAGTCCTGACGGGCTACACGTTAACCTTGAGCCAACAATGTGCCCTTGTAGCTAAGAACACCTGTGGTATCCTGGGGTGCATTAAGAAGAATGTAACCAGCAGGTCAAGAAAGTTAAAGAGAGACAGAAGCATCTCTCTTACAAGGCAAGGCTGAGAAACCTGGGTCTGTTTAGCCTGGAGAAGAGAATACTGAGAGGGGATCTTATCAATGCTTATAGATATCTAAAGAGTATGTGTCAAGAGGGTAAGCCCAGATTCTTTTCAGTGGTGTCCAGCAACAGGACATGGGGCAATGGGCACAAACTGGAACATGGGGAGTTTTGCCTAAACATAAGGGAAAACATCTTTTCTGTGAGGATGATGGAGCACTGAAACAGGCTGCCCAGAGAAGTTGCGGAGTCTCCTCTGGAGATTTTCAAAACCCACGTGAACATGTTCGTGTGCAACCTGCTCTAGGCAAACCTGCTTTGGCAGGGGGGTTGGATGAAATGATCTCCAGAGGTCCCTTCCAAGTGTTACCATTCTGTGATTCCGTGAACTGAAATGCGAGAGAGATTTACACTCTGTAGACTTCTCATACCTTATGAGACTCATCTTACTGAGATTATTATTAAATAGAAATATGTCCCTGCAGGCTTGTTTTTAATTTAAGGGTGACAAAGCTGAGAAACATGGTGTACAAGTAAAAGCTTGCAGAGTAGAAATGAACGACTATATAAAGAAATTGGATTCGCTGGTGTGAAGTTTCATATCTGCGCAGTCTGCTCATTACATTTCACAGCAACCCTACAATTCAAGAAACTTATTGTCAAGCAAGTAAGAATACATTAAGCAAGGTTTGTAATTCAATGAGAGAACTTGTTCCTAGTGCTGATGGTCCTTCCTAGCAGAAAGAAGAGGTGTAAAGGAGAACCACGTCTTATTCATTAGCTTTAGAACGGTTTTGTTTCATTGCAAATAGGGAAAGCTGTTATGGAATAACAACCCAGCAGCATGTCATGCTGTGTGGAAATGTTTTCACATGCTTCCATGCCTACTGTACAATCTCTCTCCAAATAATATTCTCTCTGAATCTTTCAGAACATTTCCTCTTACAACTCCCTTTACAATATATCCGTGAGCCAAATTCAATTAACAGAGTGAGTTTTCATTCATTTGTGAAATACAAAACAAAGCAAAACAGATTAACAGTCAGTAAGCTTTATGTTAGAATCATTCTCTAATTCTGCTTGCCTTGTACATTGGTCTTATTCAGACTGTAGTCAAGGGTTAGGGCTGGGCTGGCCACTAGATGAATGACAGATACTTTCAGTTCACCCTTCTCCCTTCCAAAAGGGGAAGAGAAAGGGAATAAGGGAGAGAGAATTATAGGTTAGAAAACAGAACTTTCAAATAGCTTTAATGAAAATAAAAATAATAAAATATATCCAAATATATACAAAATTAGTATTGAACCCAACCCCTCTGATGGTAATGACATCACTGTCACTACTGATGCTGTAGGCAGGCACTGGGCAAGTCCCAGACTGGACTCGGCAGCAGATTCAGTTGGGCAGCAGTGTGCCAGTCCATCAATGGTCACACCAGTTCTGGCCTGACAGTCAGCAGAAACATAGCTCTGTGTGATCCCTAGCACGACTGGTGTCTTCCCCAGTGTGTACTGAGTTTTGTGAAGTGAGAAAAGATGTAAGTTCATTCAGTTTCATCAGTTCGTTGAAGAGTTTGTTTAATTTAGGTGTTTGATTTTGTTGTTTCAGGGACAGAATCTTTTGGGCCTGTTCGGGCTTTTATTTTCTGGTTGAGCTTTTTTAGGGAGTGTGAACAGGCATTATGAATACGCAAAGCTACAAAGTCAATGAGAGCCAAGGCTGCTTGGCAGTTCTCAGAGGAAAGTGGTTTGATTCAGGAGAACAAGCACTGAATTGGGCCCCAAATTCCTGCTCCAGTTCTGCCATGTATTCCGCACAAGGCCTCCAGAGAGGGATTTTGTTTCACTTCCATGGATGGTAAACAGAGATAACAAGATGCATTCCATCTCATAGCAGAGATACAATCATTAAAGATTATGATTCATTTGAGTGCTGTTGTGAGGAATGCTCTAGAAAGAATCACAAGGAAAGGAATAATTCCACATTCATTCCATGGTGTAACCACTAGTTAAGTAACAAGGATAAAAGTAATGAACAGATGTTGGATTCTTTAAGCATACCCCACTACACTGAATGAAGCTGTGAACAGGAGAAGAATACGGTTGTGTTATTAAACACTAGCACACATATGATGACAAATTAAAGTTGGGTGGGCAGCCTTATTTCTGGCATCACATAACTTTGAATGCTTGGCTTTTCAAATGGAACATCATTTCTTAAGTAAAAATGTAGTTTCAGTTAACTGTACTGTGTAAAAGATGTCCACTGAAAAATATCCACTGAAGTTACACTACATGGTTAGAATTTGTTATGTATAATGGGTGCAGTTGGTGGCATATTAAACACAGAGGTTACGAGATCTTTAGAAGATGGGTTCTTCAATCCAACAGATGAGTTGCATGGGAGAACTCCCCTTGCTGCATGTGGCTAGCCTGTGCGGGTAATCTGTAGCCTTTGCTCTCTCAGCACTCATTTGATAAAGCACTTTACCACATTAGCTTTGAGTCATGGGTCTCAAGTATCACCTCAGATTTCCTACACCAACCCGTATGACTGAAACTAAGCACATCCTAAGTACTGTGTTGGATTGAGACCGATTTTTTTGTTAGCCTTGTAGTTTTCAAAAAACTACTAAATTTGATCCAGCCTTCTTCCTTTATAAATAGATCTTCACTTAGTGGAGAGATATAAACTAAGGAATCATTGAAACTGAAGTCGGGAGTCTTGAAATACATTATTATTTTCAAAAATCAAAACTGCTATTAGACCAAACTCTTCAAATTTCAAAAATCTTGGTTAGTTTTCTGGAGGGAAGAAGCAGAATAGTAGGTCAACTGGAAAAAAAAAAAAAGACTTGAGAAGATTTCTTTGAAGTAGTTTATAAGAGGCTGCCAGAAGAAACATTTTCATTTAGGAGAAAAAGAAAAAACCCTCAGTTGGTATCTATGACATGTCATGTGACAAGCTGCTATTTGCAAAGACTGTTTATGAGTGTTGAAACTCCATACGCATCTGAGAACTACTTTTGGAAAAAAGCTCTCTAATCTGCAGCACGCATACAAGAATATGTAAGAAAGTAAATGTTTGCTAGGTCCAGCAAAAGGAATTAATGTCCACTGTAGCTTTGGGACATTTTAAATGAACACGTTCAGTTCTAAATGGAATTTCTATGTATGCAATCTGTAGCTCTCTCTGCTCTTTAAGTGAGTTTTCTTCTGCCAAGAACTGGATTCTTCTGGTGTTTTGCATCTATTGCACCAACAAACCACAAAAGTAGCTCAGAAGAGCTGACAGCTGAGCTCTATGACCAGCAAGCTTGATGCTGTGGAGATGTCCATTGTCTGGAAGCTATGTGTGAAGAACTTAGTACCTGTCATAGAGGCAAATCACAGAGCCACAGCAGCATGGAAAGGAGTGGGTTTGCACTTAGTAGTCGGAAATACTTTTATCCCACTGAACTTGCTGTGTGGATGTTTGGGACAGGTTAACATTTAAGAACTATCTCTACAACAAGAGTGGTTAGGCACTTAAAATTTTGGGATCGATACCAGTGGTTAGAGAATTGGATTAAACACAAAACAAATAAACAAACAATGCAAAAAAAGGGAACAAATTGCAAACAGCAGTATTTCTGAAGTAGTCAGGAACTTTTTGTCCTATAAATTAAATAACAGACTAACTAATAATGCCTGATTAGTAAACTTTAATTAGAGTATTTTTAAAAGATATTTAGACAACTTAAAATTCCTTAGTAGAATATATTATGAGGAGAAAAGAATAAAAAGTGAACTTGAAGAAAGATAAATGGGAACTGATAGAAATTCTGTAGAAAGACTTAATTTGAGGCCACAAGATTTTCTTTGTCTTTTATCAAAATTAGATATGAACCCAAGGACTCTAGGTCATCAGCCATGCATTAGACTAATAACTACAGAGTATTTTTAATTTGTAGGTCTTCGTTTCAAGTTTTCCAAAGTTAATGTGATCATTCGTGGTTTGTAGTTTGGGAACCTTGACCAGGAAGAGCAAATGGCTTTTCTAGCATCATGCAGCATGTTAGTAGTGGCTGAAAATACAACATAAACTGAGATTCTGAGATGTTAGTTTAACATTTTACAACATGGTGCCTTCCTGAAAATGAGAGATTACTTAGGACTCATGATCAGGCAAATATTGTGATAGCAGTTTTTGAGGAATCTGTGATGATGTCCACTGAGTGACAGAAAAATCTTACCATCCTACTTTCATTGTGAACCTGCTACGACTGTCTGTGTCACTTTTGTGGGTTTGCCTAGATTGATTTGTGTGTTTTGGAGCTCTCCTTGTGATATGATGACTGTCTGAAACTGAAGGTTCTGAAATTAGGTACAAATGTCTTCTCTTTCTTTTTCTCCCTCTTTTGTCTGTCTTCTATTTAATTTCTTGAAAATTGGCAATAATTGAATATATCCCATTTCTTCCAGATTCCATTGCAGCATTCCTTGGTCCAATTTTAGGAATTCACCATACTTGCCATATTTTTTAATTTCACTGGTATCTCTAAGCTGCCCTAGGAAAATCAATTATGCTGAGCTGAAGTACTGTGGGATGAAAGCTTATTCCTTCATCCAAAGAAGCTCAGGAAAACACTTGCGATCTTCCAGATTCCTAGACTAGAAGGCAATTGCTGTCCCTTAATTAAGAGTGGTTACTCACCTCTAGTAAGCTTAGAGACAAATATCTGCTGAAAATCCTATAGGTAATCAAAGCTTGTTCTTAGGCTGCTAGGGAACCATCGTGACTGGACTGTGAGATGTCTGTGTTGAATTAATTGCTTGTGAACTATGTAAAGTGTGAGGCCTGAGAATACTATCTCTGACATAAACAGACTGTGCTCACAAAGATAAGTATTTGAAGGTAGACACATTTGCTATGTAACTCATGTTACTGTGGTGAGATGGAAAGCAAAATAAAAATTATAATTGCACTCTAAGTTTTCCAATTGGAAGAATAATCCTAAAATCTAAATATGTACCCCAGTGGCATTTTTATGTATTCTCTTGGCAGTAGTCTGAAAACTAGCAAATAATAATCAATCATTAATAATGTCTAGTATAACTTGATAGCAGACAATAAGCCAGATGTCCTTTTACTTGCTCATTGCTGCTCATGGAATTAGCAACATTTACATCCTAATGTTCAGCTTGATTGTTATTCAGGTTGCAAAAAATTTCCAAATATTCTGATCTGATATGGGGAGGGCTCATTAATTTGTCTAATTAGTACACCTCTCACTAGCTATGGAGCTTAAAGAACTAAAAAAACAAACAAGCAAAAACCAGTGAACTTGGACTTTCGACACATTAGGTATGGATAAGTGTGCAATTATTTTTTGAAAAAGTTGTACAGCTGCCTTTTAGAAGGGTATATCATAAGCATTAAACACAGATATTCTGTTGCCAGGACTTCTGTCTAGACTGAGCTCTTTATCTTCTTTTATGTTCAGACAGTTTAGAGACCTGTAGGTAATGAGGTCTCCATAGAATAAATAGAGGTTGAGGAACTAATGCTGCAGCTTAGGTAGACCACACTGATGGTAGCTTCTGTTTAACTGCCTCTGGCTAACAGAATGTTAGAAAGGCAGAAAATAGGCAGCAGCGGGTTAGATAATCACCACAAACAAAAGTAAAATTATGAAAAAATCATAAATATCTATAGCGAAAAGGAGGAAAATGTACATAGATCTGCAGTACAGTGATGAAAATTGGCACTGACCCAAGAGTTATGCCAGTCTGAAGGACAAGAATGTCTTGGGAGCGGACCAGAGCAAGCATAGATAAGCTATTGTCTTTGTCCCTCAGCTGATCAGCCAGCTGGCAAAAGCACTCAGTCCCCATTCCCTGGCTGCCAGCTCTCCATGGACTGAGTGATGCTGCTGCTCAGACAGGAGCTGGCAAGCAAGGCACATACAGCCAGGGGCAGATCAAGAACTGGAGCACTGCGATTGGAGTACACACTCAAGAAAGAAAAGGGCCTAAAGCACACTCTAATCTACCCTACACACACAGAAAGAAAGGAAAGGAAGTGTTTTTCTTGGTGAATGATGAACCTGAAGACTGTTTTGCCTGCAAATACAGGTAAAAACATTGGGCATTATGCTCAGCTTGATTCTTACACTGTCACAGCAGTGACACACTATGTTTGTACTCCAAATACATTATTTCCACACTTTCACAGAATCACAGATTGTTAGGGATTGGAAGGGACCTCNGTATACTCTTCCAATGTAAAGCCTTATCCCTTGTCTTGTCAGTATACTCTCTTGTAAAACATCCCTCTTCAGCTTTCTTGTACGCCCCCTTCAGGTACTGAAAGGCTGCTATAAGGTGTCCCTGGAGCCTTCTTTTCCCCAGGCTGAACAACCCCAACTCTCTCAGCCTGTCTTCATAAGAGAGGTCCTCCAGCCCTTTGATCATTGTTGTGGCCCTTGCCTGGACCTGCTCAAGCTGGTCTATGTCCTTCTTATGCTGGGGGCCCCAGAGCTGAACACAGTACTCCGGATGAGGTCTCACAAGAATGGAGTAGAGGACCTATTGGTTACACTTCTTTTGATGTAGTCCAGCATATGGTTGGCTTTCTGGGCTGCAACTGCACGTTGATGAATCATGTTGAGCTTCTCATCAGCCAGGGTTTCTCTCAATTAATTCTCCATCCAGCCTTTACTTATGCTTGGGGTTGTCCTGATCCTGTACCTTACACCTGGCCTTGTTGAATTTCATAAGGGTTGCCTGCTGAGTAAAAAAACCCATACTAATATGATTAGGAAAATACATTTTGCTAATGTAGATGCATTGAGCTGGAAGATCTAAAGAAAAAGACCAGGTTAAACACTTAGATGGAGAGAATATGCCACTATAGGACATTATTTTTATTTATATTTTTTTAAAGGGTTGAGAGCAGTGCCACACCTGTAAAACCACTATCCAAATACCTACAGAACTGAGTAGTGGTGAGGATAAGATGATAGAGCATTGCAGCAGCAGCTAATAGCTTTTCCAGTAATGAAGGCTGGTACTCTCCATTATTTTCCTGAGCCTGCTTGAAACTGAAGCAAACCTTATCCATGCTAGGTGTCAGCCTCAGGCTGAAAACCGCTAAAACTTGCTACCAAGACCTTTTCATCAATTTCTCAATAACAAACCAGAGGGGAAAAATAATGACTGTCACAAGTCAAGGAAAAAAAGCTTTATTTTGACTGGAAAGGTTTGAACTCCCACACTCTGCAGCAGGATGTGGAAATCTGACACAGCGGTAGAACAAATCAAATTTTACATATCCATATAAAACTCTTAAAATTGGTCAGGGGCCTCTTAGACACCTCAGTTCAAACACTAATTTTAGCAACTGGTAGTTAAAATCAGGTGTAAGAAAGAAACATAACTGAAATCTAAATTTCATTATAATCCCCACATAAATTAGACTGAAACTATTATTTACTTTGGTCATAGTATGACTTACTTCAGTACATGGGCTTATCTGTTTAAGGCACAGAATAGCACTAAGGCCAACACAAAATAGAGTATGGTTAGTTTCATTCAAAATCTTTGTCAGAGAAGCTTGTCCTTTTTCAGTGCGAATTGAGAAAGGAAAGAGCATCTTCATCTCTCTTGTCATAGCTGTGAAACTGTGCAGCAAAGAGTGCAGTGGAGGACATCTACATTTTCAGCTGAACCTGTGATGAGTGGTTAAGTATAATGAATATTTATGTTTACATAGCTCTGTTTTCAGTGTAGTACTGACCTTTTTCATTCTGTGTCCCACCACAAAAACTAAGAAGCTGGCTGCATGTGACAAAGCTCATGCACATGATTAACCTCTAGAAAGTGGGGTGGATGGGATGAGTCAACGGTGTCTGAAGTTCCACACTTGCTTAAATGGGTAAGAGAATAGGGACTTAGTATTACATACTAAGAAGATCACAGAATGCTTTCTGTTTCAATTTTTCTACTTTGTTCCATGTGTAAAATAGAACAAATGCTGCTGCTTTAAAGGGCTGTTACAAATGAAACACATTTTAACTAATTAAAATGAAATATATGGATCAATGTGAATTTCTTTACAGTAGTGTTTAGTTTTCACTCTTGTAATGCTAAGTATCTATGTAGTTTGGTATCTCTGTTGCCAAGTTACATCTTTAGTCATGCTTCTGTAGCTGCAGATACTGTTCAGTGTGGTAAAGGAAAAGTACACTTGTCAACCAATATAAGGTAAGAATGATAAGGATTTTAGATAAGAATGACACAAACCATTATGTTGACTCATCAACATAAACATAATTGGGATTTTCTAGAGCTTTCTCATACTTCAGTTTCAGAACTAGCTTAAAACAGGTGAAAAGTGTTTGCCTGGGTCAGCTCATGTCTAGATGACGTCTACTGCAGAGTCTGAGCTTGCACAGCTGGAGTTGCCACCAGTTGCTGCTAGATTAAATCCTCTCATCTCACCTCTACCTTCAGCTGCTCACAGCCTTGATATTTCACTGTAGGTGCTACTAGTTACTCACCATCAGGTAGGCCATTGTCTAGTCTTCTGTGTTGATGAGATATGAAAATGAACCTGACTTTGTGGAAGAGCTTAGGTGGGGAAACTGTGGATGGAAAGTAAGACTTTCTGTGGAAGAACTTCTGTTCCCTTTCTAGGACATGGCTTGGGAGTACCGAGGAAATGGAGGTATAACTAGTGAATGCTGGAAAGGCTATTGGGGGAATTTGGGGAAATAAGGTCCCCTAACAAACTGGAGGGAACAGTTAGTAAGGGAAGAAAGAGTTTACAGTAATACTTCCCTTAGTATTTCACAAGCTATTCTGTCTTGCTTCCCTGAACCCTGGTCAACTTCCTGGCCCTCGCTTTTCAGACCTGCAATGACGCTTAACAACTCCTATTTTGCCACAAATCTGCCACCCAATACTACTCCCGGGGAGCATTGCACTGGTTCAGTACTAGACTGTTTAGATATTCTCTTGTTCAGAGTGCCGATAATGAAGGCAAAGGAATTACTAT
>WEIS01010768.1:0-51078 GCA_013389965.1 Todus mexicanus
AGCAGGGGACTGCTCCCAAAGGAGGTCGTGACTCTGAGGGAAGCCCATCCTGGAGTGGTTTGTCACTGTGATGGAAAAGTGAGACCTGACACAACGTGGGCATGAGACACAGGCCGGGACAAGGGTCATCTGTGGCTCCTTCCTAAGCAGCTTGACCAGGCAGAGTGTGATCCAGCAATGCAATCTCCTAGAGGAACCACACATCTCTCTGGTAGGAGGAAGAAGGCATCATCAACCCTGAGCAGGGTGGACAAACCTCTCCTGGGACTGACTCAGGGAAGTCTAGTCCTTCCCCAATACCCCTTTGCCAGCAGAAAGGCAGCGCCCAACAACAGCAGGCTCCTTTGGGGGAGGAAACTGGAAAAACACCCTCCCTGCCCCAAAGCCTCCTCTTCTGAGGAGACTCCTTTCCAGCCCACAGGGGACTCATACAGGATGTGTGTGGCTACAGTGGATCTTCTGGCACCTCTCCAGAGAAAGCTCCTCGCTCGATCAGCTCTCTGAAGTGCCTGCACACCAACGCACGCAGCACGGTGATTAAACAGGAACAACTAGAGATCCGCATGCAGTCACAGGGCGATGATCTCATGGCATTTACAGAATCATAGTGGGAGAGTGTGACTGGAATGATGTTAGGGGCAGCTATGGACTTCTTAGGACAGACAGACCAGTAAGGTGAGGTGGTGGAATTGCTCCTTGTGTGAGAGAGCACCTGGAATGTATCTGTCCTGGTCTGAGCTAGAACAGAGCTAATTCTGCTGAGCGGTTTCGCTTCTCAACTCAGTCTCTCCTAAGTGCCGGCACTTTCTGAAGTTACCGGCAGATTTTCACAGACAGTCTCTGCTTCGAGTAGTGAGAACGCTCCATGTTTAGAGTTGCTGCCAAGGGTTGGGCTGTGCAGAAAGGCTCTGGCTTATCCTTGCTCCTGTGCAGACCAAGGTCACTGCTGAACCTTGTGCCCCACACTGGGGATGCTCCTGCAGGGAGGAGCAGCCAGGACAGGGGAGCCTCAACTGACNTGGGAAGGAGCGGCCAGGACAGGGGACCCTCAACTGAGCAGGGAGGGATTGCATCCCATGTAAGGCATGTTCTTGACGGTCAAGTCCCTTCTTCAACGTCTGGTGTCCGAGGAGGACTCTGTTCTGCCTTCAGTTCTTATCCCTGTGTTCTTGAATCCAGTTCCCATCTGCTGCTGAGTTCAGTCTGGGGCATGGTCAGTGCCTGCCCCCCAGCATCAGCGGTGATGGTGACAGAACTGCCATCAGGGGTTGGTTCCATATTGTTTTTTGTATGGATTTGTATATATTTCATATTATTATTATTTTCCTCAAAGCTGGTTTAGTTTTCTAACCCATCACTTTCTCTCCCTTATTCCCTTTCTGTTCCCCTTTGGGGAAGGAGAGGGGTTAACAGAGAGCATCTGTTACAGGTCTAGCGGGCAATCCTAATCCTAAACCTCGACAGCATCAAGCTTTGCCCCTGGGTGAGGGGGATGCATCTTGGCCCCACATCAGGTGCTTGGGGCTCCACAGCCACAGGGCCGATTCTGCTGCTGGTGCAGCAGCCAGGTCTGGGCCAAGCTGGGGACCAACCCCCAGAGGTTGGGACTCACCAAGGAACCCAATGGCCACCTCTCAGATGGACTCCTGCGGGCTCTGCAGGGCAGAAGGTGGGAGAGGAGCCTGGAGAAGGGTGCGAGGGAAGGGGATGTGTGTGGAGTGCGGGATGGCAACGAAGGGTGCAGCAGTGGGCAGGGACAGACCCCCCCCCGAGGTTTGAGTTTTCAGATGACAAGTCAAAGTTACATTCACCATTTCACAAGAGAACAGATCACTAGAGCTGCTGGCAAGCACACGGTAGATTTTATATAGGAAAGGAATGAATTGAAAGCACAGTTTTCACAGTCAAGGCATAGAGGTGAGGCAGGAAAAAGTAATTTCTAGAAAGGAAACTTATCTCAGCAATTTCCGATGCAAGCTAACTGCCCAACATCAATGAAAGCCTAAGTCCTTTCTGAGCTCTTTAATAGGAAAATCCAAATATTTCCACGTGTGAACAAGTAATGCTGTTATTGGTGGCGCTACACCGCCAGGATCAGGTAATGCACGGCATACAGTAAAGTTCGGGCACGCGAAGCAGGAAGAAAACAGCAGTGACCTTTCTGGTAGCGCCTCATCCCAGTTTTCCCTGTAAAACTCTTCCAATTTTCAGCCCCCAAGACAGCAGAGCAGCAGCTCCAGTAAGCGACGAGTGCATGTACTGGCTGCCTCAGTCAGTAGCTGCACCTCAATCTCCTGCATCCTAACGAAGAAACATTCCCAACGTCCACCAGCTCTTGTTGTCTTCACCATCTCGGAGCAACACGTTTTCACCGCAGATGTGGAGTGGAACACGGCCTTGTGCACAGAGGCAGGTAAAGTGCATGGACTATGAGAGCAGCAGGAAAATACCTAATCCTTCAAAATCAAACATCTGGGGAGATACGTTCCTAGACGCTAAGGATGAAGCTGGGCACAATGCTTAGCAAAAATAGATGCCCTTTGGGGTGGTTTTCCTTCAGCTGGTTGCACCCCACACAAAATACCACAAAACTCAGCTGCTATTTTAGACAGCAAGCAGAAAGAACAGCCTCGCCATAGCAAGCATCACAACATTTAAAGCCGGCTGACATTCTCCTCTCCATTCCAAAACGCACCCGCAAAGCGCAACGAATCCCCAAGTGTCCAAATGACGACGGAAGAAACAAGCAGAGATTGCACACGAGGCCTTCGGAAGCACTTTTGCTATGAATTAAGCCTCTCTCACTCGAGGTTGCAATAGCTGAGCTTCTGCATTGCTGCACAGTTCCAGCTAGAGAAGCAAAAAGTCCACACTGCTCATGTGGAGTCTAAGCTGTGGGTGCAAGGTTGGAGCAAAGGCCGTCTTTTCTCCGGGGGGGATGATGCTGAAATACACCGACCTCAGCAGGCCCAACCGATAGACGAGTACCAAGTTACACGAAGGAGACTGATTCATGAAGACAAGCAATTAGTGGCGAAAGGAAACCCATGAACAGGCCCCTTTTGAGCGAAATTGAAAAGCAAAGTGATTTTGGCAGCAGCAGCAGAACTCTTGGAATTAGGAGTGCTTTTTAACAGCAGCTGACAAGGACTAATTGCTGCCATTCAGCATCAGGGGAAACGGGGAAAAAGAAGAGCCTGGGTAGCACGGGAGTCCTGCCAGGAGGTAAACAGTCGTTTGAAGGTTTTACCATCAGCTTGCGACAAGCAGAAAGGGGCATTTTAGATATTAAAAAAATAATAATAATAATAAATAAATCCAAGGTATTCCTGCTGAGCCTCTTGACACTCCAGTGGATCAGTTACCATTTGCTTGGAGGTTCCTGCCAGCTCACAGACATTATTCTTGATGAATCGGTACCTGCATGAGCAAAAGAAATACATTTAGAGTAGAGTTCCTAGCCAGCCTCAGCGTTTTGCCTTCATTCCTGTGACACCAGCTTGGGAAATTGAGTGTCTTGTGCAACACTTGGGATCAGGGAGGTCTCTTCAGCATCCGTCCAGGACACGGTGTCTTCCTGAAGCGGCGGAGATACGAGTTGTCAGGAAGCGAAAGCAAAAGAAACACCTGCAAAGTACCTGGGATGGCCAACCCAGCAACTCTTATTGACGAGGGTCAGTAGGGACACAAGCAGTGCCTTTCAGAAGGGACAGCACAATAACGCATCTGCTTCCTGCGGGACACTGACCTCTCTGTTCACACCAAGCGTTCACGCCCGGGGCTGCCAAGGCTCAGCTGCAGAGTCAGGACAGCTCACGACAGAGCTGTGTGCTCACAACTGCAATGCCATCTAGAGAGTTTACTGGAAAGGAACTCCACCTTTTCAAGGCACTTGTTATCTATAATGAGAGGTTGTTTCTACAAGCTCCATCATAAACAGGCAATGGTCCAGGCTGGGGGGAAGAGTGGCTGGAAAGCTGCCCAGCGGAAAAGGACCTGGGGGTGTTGAGCCTGGAGCAAAGGAGGCTCAGGGGAGACCTTCTGGTTCTCCACAGCTCCCTGACAGGAGGTTGGAGCCAGGTGGGGTTGGTCTCTTCTCTCAAGGAATACACGATAGGACAAAAGGAAACAGTCTCAAGTTGCATCAGGGCAGGTTTAGGTTGGACAGGAGGTTCTTCCCCACTGTCAAGGGTTCCCCAGGCCTAGCCCAGGCTGCCCAGGACAATGGCGGAATCCCCATGATCCTTGGAGGGGTTTCCAAGCCGTGAAGACGTGGTACAGAGGGACACGGTTTAGTAGCACCCTGGCAGTGCTGGTTAACAGGGTTGGACTTGATCTCAAATGTCTCTTCCAACTACAACTATTCTATGATCCACTTTCCGAGGCTATCTGACTGTAATCCATTCACTCCCCTTTACAGATTACTTTGAGACTTCCAGTTCCTCTTGTCACTGTTGCGAACACTCTCCAGCCCTTCCATCACCTTCCTTTAAGCTTAGTGCTATCTCTGGATGCTGTACCCAGCAGAGGATTCACTGCACCATAAGCAGTAGGAGGATTATTTCATACATCTCACAGACAATAAACCACCACCTATTTAATATCCTGTTTCAGACACCGTTCTGCAGATGATCTCCCTCCGTTTTGTAGTCAGTAATTCCCAGGCAACTGTAAAATTTGCATTTGATTTTATGAATTGCAATCTCTTTTTCACCCAAATTGCAACTACTTTTCATCTGAGCTGGTGCTGGTTTGGGTTGGACTAGACTATTTCCAGAGGTTTGTTATTCTACAGCTTATTCCCTAAGTAACTTTGAGCTTACTGCATCCAAAGAAAAGGGTGATCCTTGCAGATTTTACTAGGTGGTTGCAAGGCATTCATAACTAAACTGAACTTCAGGTCACGTGGATATGAAGTTATCGCCGAAAAATGGCGAGGCAACTGATGGTGGAACATTTGGCACAAAAAAACCTCTATGGAGGAAGAAAAGCCAGGCTTTGATGTTGAGGCTGATCAAGTCATTCCAGACTATCCTTACCAAAAGCTACACTTCCTAACCTGCTGTCCTTAAAGACAATGGCATTCTCTGCATCCATCAATATCCTGTCTGGCTTTCACATCCCACCGGGACCTGTGGCTCCAACCTGGTTCTTCTGCAGAACTTGATGAAAAGGACACAAGGCTCATGACGAGACACTGAACCGAAGCTCTGGAAACTTTGGGTCATCTCTTCACTCTACAGTTTGTTGTACAGGACACAGGAAGGCTACAGTGACCCAGCATAATGCCCTGCTTTGACAGTGGGAAAATAAACCTTATTCCTACCTCCAATTCTGTCTTTTCTACTTGTTTTTTACGTCCTTCAGAGTTAAAATGTACCAACTGTATAGGATCCAGCACAGCAGCTCTTAATTTTCCAGAGGGACTCCGGCACAAAGACAACTAAAATTACCTTGGGTTAGTAACAGTTTTTCAAAGGCAATGGACCAAAACAAGATACTTTAAACCATGCCAAAAATCATTTGAAATGCCAGATGGAAAATTATATTTTTCAGTAAAAGCAAATGAGGAGGAAAATTTAGCTCCTATTTCTTTTCCAGTATTAGACCACGTCGATAAAAGTATCAATAATTAATGGTAATTGTGTTTCAGAGACTTACCGATTTAACATCACAAATGCTGGTAACTTATTCAAGCCAGAGAATGGATTTGAAGAGGGCTTACCCTGCTCAGGTAGCTGCTCTTGGGTTTCAGCTGCATTCATTTGATTCTGCTGGAAATCTCTTTCAGAAGGCCTTTCAAATCGGAGAGCTTAAAAATTACACACAAAAAAAAGGAGGGGGGAAAAAAGCAGCTTTATGGCAAGTGTAACACATTGCAACAGATGACTGCAGCTTGGGATGAAGGGAAAGGAAAAGAACAAAACAAGCCAGCAGTGCTAAGCACCTTAAATTAGCCTAGAACACACAAACACCAGAGAGTACCGTACAGCAGCAACAAGAGGTGTGAAACCTCTTGTCTGTAATAGGAGTAACGAGTAATTGCCTCTCCAAATATGATACCAGATGCAACAGTGCTTGAAAGGATGCTCCCGGTGACAGTTCTCATCAATGCAAGGGATGCTCTGAGCCCTAATGCATATGTATTTCACCTCACTAACACACAGGCACCGTGACAGCTACAAGCTCCCAACGATATTCCACCTCCTCGTGCTCCTACTCAGGGCAGAGACCACAGATCAGTGGAGTTCCAATATGAGCACCACGAGACACATACTCGGTCACTCACCGCTTCCATTTCAGCCTTGGAAGCAAGCTGCTGGTTTGTAATCTAAATTAGTGGATGGCAATCAAATGATTTTGAAGTAGATGTAGGCTTTTTTTTTACCCTTGGACTTCTAAAAAGTCTGCTCTTCACACCAAAGCAATTCCCCACTTCAGACTGCCCACAAAAAAAATCACATTTTGGACAGCACATGACTGTCAGCGATGTTCATTGTAGATCTTTCTCTGCTCCATCAGACAGAAGCCCACCCCTTAGAGCAGTCTGAAATACAAAGTACCTTTGCATCCAGTTGTCTAAATCGATGGACCATCCTGAAAACAGAAAGGGGAGAGAAGAAAGGGCTGAGGCCAAGTATTGGAGAAGCTTTGGCTAACCACCCTCTTTGCAAACCTGCTGTTCTTTTCCTACCTTTCTTTATATTTCTCTTTCCTCTTACACTGTTACTCTGAAAACATTGAGACAGATCCCAAAGACCTGCCAGGAGCTGGCAGACAAAGACAACTAGTCCAAATCACCACACTTCAAATGCAATCACTCCAAATAGCATCTTCCCCTCCCCAGAGGTCTTTCCTACTTGTGCTACAGACCCCCATATAGCTTGGTGCTGTGGAAACACTTGATATTGCAGCCCTGACACTAAATATTCTCTGCTAACTACAGGGTCATCAAATTGTAGAATTGTTTAGGTTGGAAGAGACCTTGAAGATCATCGAGTCCAACCATTAACCCAGCACTGCCAGGGCACCACTACCCTGTGTCCCTCAGCACCACATCTCCACGGCTTGGAACCTCCTCCAGGGATCATGGGGACTCCACCCCTGCCCTGGGCAGCCTGGAACAGGCCTGGGGAACCCTTTCAGGGAAGAAATCGGTCCCCATGTCCAACCTAAACCTCTAAATGTTACAAAGGTAGTGAGCTATAGCACTGCTTTTCACGATGAGATCTCAGAATACTATAGGAAGACGACATTTTCTCCTCTGGTGGAGAAAAATAGAAGCGACTCCAGTAGAGGAAGGTGAAATCATTTGAGAAATACTGTGAGAGACATTTGGAATAACCATGTTTAATACATCTACCCAGCTGCCGTGTGCTTAATAAGCCAGTATCACCCTTGCAATGTTGTCGTTTGCATTCTACCAGCCCCATCAACTGTTTCTGAAGCCTAAAGCAGCAGACAAAAAAAGCCACCAATTCACTTAAAAAAATAAATAAATCAAAAGAAAAGGAACATTTATGCTGAGTTTATCTCTCCACAGTCGTTAGTCTGAGATCATTTGAAGCTGCTGAAAAGTTACCTTCGCTGAAACTATTCAACCAAAAGTTTAGAGAGTGGAGATGAAGAAGGGCAGACTTACTCTTCTGATGAATCATGTGCTTTGGTATTGATTTTGACAAGGTAGTTTTCCTTCATGACAGCTTCCCATGCCAGAATTTCATTGTCCTCATTTTTGGAGCCTGGGAAATGCATGTGAAGAGAAACAACAACACTAGATTCAGTCAATTTGTCTTCCTCAAGCTAAGATGCAAAAAAAAAAAAAGAAAAGGCTGGGTTAGTGTTTGCATTCAGAGGCAGCTGGTTCCCTTTTCTGCATCCAGAGATGCAGAACAATTTTTCTGGTCAGAATTTCAGCCTTATAGGCTGCCCGGAGAAGTTGTGGAGTCTCCTCCTCTGGAGAGATTCCAACTCCTTCGGACATGATCCTGGGGAACCTGTTTTGCGTGAACCTGCTTGGGAAACGGGGTTGGATGAGATGATTTCTAGAGGCCCCTTCCTAGCCCTACCAGTCGATGTTTCCATGATTCCGTGCATTTTTTGAGTCTCAATTAATGCAAGTGCTTTGTGAAACATCAGTTGCTTCAACAGGCACAGGACATTCCAGAAGGCTCCTACCTGGGTTTGAGCTTGCCATTTATTTCTACGTTATCCCATACTGGACCATTAACACACGTTAAGAACCATGGTGCACGACCCATCGTTGAACTAAAACATTTCAAAATGTTGAAGCACTGTCTTCTCTAAAAAGCATCTCTTGTTGATGCTTTAAATTAGTGACACGGAGCAAAGCATTTTGAGGCATCAAAGTCCTCTGGGATATAATAGTTTCTGCATTTTATCCTGTTCCAACAGGACAGCACAAGACACGTGGGTTTTAATTAAAAAAAAAACCCAAGTTATCTGAGACAAAAGAAGCCCACAGCTGCTGAATAACTGACATCCCAGTTCCTCCACCCAGTGGTCCTCTGACCTCACCTGTATTCAGTTGTTCTCCCAGATACCTGCAAACATTTCAGCACCCAAATCCTAACCATTTCTGTAAGAGTGAAGTGGGGAAGTCAGGATTTTGCAGCAGTCAAGACATTAGTGTGCTTTCTCCATGCTGTTCTCTGTTCCCATCACCAGCTCAACCAGATATTCTGACTCTAATTAATTCTTCCCTTTGCTTTCAGAACTGCAACATCAGCCGTACATCACTCGGGTAAAAATATCTGCCGTTAAACGACCTCTCTGGTAAGACTGAAACGGTTTAGTCAGTGCTAAAGAATTTTATCCCCCAAAGCAGGCATCTTTCTCCTAAACTAATAACAAATCCAGCCTGTGCTGCAGGGCAGCAGTCAGGTTGCTGATGGATGGGGAAAAGTCTGACAATTAACTCAACATACCCTCTCCTGTCTGTTTCTGAGTGGCACTTAAAAAAAAGATAAAGCACACCATTCGTTGGGGGGAAAAGCTTGTTAAAACAATTCATATCTGTGCCCTCCGACAGCATAAATAAAGAGCAAATTGCCAGAGGATTGGCTCAGCCCCTCCTGCATTTTTGAGGGGGTTTGCCCATTTGGCCATGCCCATGGGGCCAGCAGCCTCTCTATTCCCTTTCAGTCACTTACTAGTAACCAGAAGATCTTCTGAAGATGATTGTCCTCTACTAAGCTGTTCGAGCAGCCCCTAGCTGTGTTAGCTGGGAGATTACAATAGAAGAAGAAAGAGAAATGCATCTCCAGAAGGTAGGGTGGCAAACAGAGCCTGCCACCTCTTGCACTGGCTACCTGAACATTCAGCACATGCAAGCTCAGGAATCTCTGCCCCTGAGTGGCAGGACAAGGGGGATGCACTGACAGATGTTGGTGACAAATGGCATGGTTTCTGTTTTCCACACAGACCATGAAGATGACTTTTGGGTGCTGCAAGCTCTGGATGAATTTATTGAGTGCTCTAATACAAGAAAAAAACAACACTTTGAAAGCTAGGAAGCAGCAGAGTCAGCCCTAAACTGATTTGAGGACTTAATTAAGTAATTCTGCCTCAGAATGGCTTGGGCAAGAGAGTATGTGGTTTAAGCACATGGTTTAAGTAAACCATGCCATGGGAGAGTTGCAATGCACCTGCTGCAGAGCTGACCTTTAGGCAGTAAAGGAATAATCCAACTCACAACAAATAGATGGCTCTTTGCTTTCTTTCTTACAGCAGCATTTGAAACATTTCCTCATCACCATGTATATGTAGGCGAAGATGACGAAGGGGAAGGGGATAGTCAAGCGACTGCAGTACTCTTGGACCAAGAAGAAACGCTGGAACTTCCACACCTGGTCGTTGTTCTCTTGTACGGATCCAACGGTGTAACTAACAGGCAAAGAAAGAGAAAATACNCTCCTTGCTCAGAAAAAAACACAACACAAACCAACCCTAAAAATAGAACACGTACAGAAAATTGAAAAGCTCCTGAGATTTTCAGTGGAGGCAGGAAGAATGCTCCAGGCACGGATCAAACCTACTGTATGAACCCAGCAAAACACCAACCACCAGAGTAAGGAACTCACAGACTGCCTGACCTTTCATTGCTGACATTCAACGGCAGATGGATGCTTCTGAAAACGTCTGCGCTGAGATCCTAACGGACCCATACATGAGATAAGCTAAAACCTTCATCTAGTGGAAATTATCTATTGTTTTAGAAGAAAAATACAATCCAGAAATTCAGAAGTATCTAAAATGTAACATTCGCCCTTTTCAGCTCAGGGACATGGAGATGCAAAGACAAAGTTGGATTCTCTGTTGTTAAAATTAATATATAATTGCAATTACAACATATAATGTCTAATAAACATCACAGAATCACAGCCTGGTGGGAGAGAAGGGACCTCTAGAAATCATCTCATTCAACCCCCCTGCTCCAGCAGGGTCACCCAGAGCAGGGGGCCCAGCATCGCAGTGTCCAGGTGGGTTTGGAATCTCTGCACACAAGGAGACTCCACAACCTCTCTGGGCAGCCTGGGCCAGGCTCCAACACCCTCACACCAAACAAGTTTCTCGTCCTGTTCAGATAGTACCTCCTGGGTTCCAGTTTGCGCCCATTGCCCTTTGTCCTGTTGCTGGGCACCACTGAAAAGGGTCTGTCCCCCATGCTCTTGACCCTCACCCTTTAGCTCTTGCTCAACATTGATCAGATCCCCTCTCGGGCTTCTCTTCTCCAAGTCCCAGGTCTCTCAACCTTTCCTCAGCACAGAGATGCTCCAGTCCCCTCCACACCTTTGCAGCCTCTGCTGGACTCTCTCCAGTGGTTCCTTGCCTCTCTTGAACTGAGGAGCCCAGAACTGGGTACAACACTCCAGAGGTGGCCTCACTGGGGCAGAGCAGAGGGAGAGAACCACCTCCCTCCACCTGCTGCTCACACTCTTCTGAACACACCCCAGGACAACACTGCCTTCTTGGCCATGAGGACACATTGCCAGCTCATGAACTTGTTGTCACACAGTCTCAGATCCCTCTCCANCTGCACCTTTGCAGGCTCTGCTGGACTCTCTCCAGTGGTTCCTTGTCTCTCTTGAACTGAGGAGCCCAGAACTGGGCACAACACTCCAGAGGTGGCCTCACTGGGGCAGAGTAGAGGGAGAGAACCACCTCCCTCCACCTGCTGGTCACACTCTTCTGAACACACTCCAGGACAACACTGCCTTCTTGGCCATGAGGACACATTGCCAGTTCATGGTGAACTTGTCACACAGCATTCTCAGATCCCTCTCCATCCATTCTGTCCCCTCATCCAGGTTATCAATGAATATGTTGCACAAGACTGGATCCCATCCTGACCCCTGGGGAACTCCATGAGCCACAGCACCATTAAAGACAGAAAAACTACGTACGTACTGCTCATAGGAGGAGCTATCACAGATGTCACACATTTCTAACTGCATCAAGAACAAAAACATCCAGGATGGACTGCTGTTTGCCCACTGGCTTCCTGGCTTCAGTAGGATCCAGCACTCCTGCTTGAGTAAATTGTTCAGTTTATTGTTAAAGCAAATATCTAAGGCTTCTAGGGTAGAGTTGCTATAAGATATACCGTTTACTGCTGTAATTTCCTTTATTAATGTGAATTGCTTCACCCTTTCTTCTGTCCCAGGCCCTGGGCAGGCAAGGAAAACAGAGGTACAGTAAACAGATTCGCTGCACCAGTCCCTGGAGCCTTGCCAAAAATCACATTGCTGATTGTCTTTGGAGTCCAGTTCAGCATGGGAAGAAAGGTTCGGAGAAGAGGGGAGAGCAGATCCCAAAGGTGAGACGTTCTCAACTCATCATGCAAACACATCTTATTGCAGGCCAGTAAAAACTGGCACTGGCATTCGGAAGGAAGATCCTTCTGAGGCCAAGCGAGCATCCTTAGTAGCAGTTCCTGTAAATACTCCTGCCACATCTATCACTGCCGAAGTACCATCAAAACACACGAAGATAAACATAGTGGACCTCAAGAATGACATCCAGGGGCTTGAAGTACTTTTGTTAGGCTGCAAGGGGGTGTAGAGCTGAAAAGCAGATGGATTAGGAAGAAGAACAGAGCCACAGCACTAATCCAACTGTATCCACGAGTCAGAAGTGAGGCAGGAGGGCAACACACTCCAGAAACCTGATATGAAGGACTTGCCGTTGTTAACTCAACTCTGTGTCAAAGCTCACACCAAAGATCTCTGGGAGAAGGTGAGGAAACCTCTCCCTGAGAACCAATTATGGCTTGCTCTTGCTGGTCCCCAGGTAGTGGATATATATTTGATAACATGCACAACAGCAACAGGTTTTTATTTGGCCACGCGATACAGTCAGCAGTTACCAGCCTCATATTTCAGGAGTCTGATCCATCTGTGTGGTGTAACCCCTCACTAGATACCAGAACGGGTCTTATGACTGGCAGACCCACAGAGAGATAAATTAAAGCATAAAACCAGAGGTGATGGCATTTTTCAAGAGAAAGTCCTTTCGTATGTCCCAAGGAGATGCAGCCCATTGCCTGTGGTGTAAGTCAGAACAATAAATAGCAGGCCCATCAGAGGAGTAACACTCCCATCATCACCACACAGTAGTTCTGGTTAATGAAAGCAGAACTGTCATGAAATGACTGCAATAACAACTCATTTACTCAGTCAAGTAAGGTCGGTTGTAGAGCAACTTGAGGTTGGTAAAGCACTGACCCAGCTCTCCCCTGTTGTGTGGACCTGCAGGTGTTTGTACTAAGCCCAGTGCACGAAGGATCTTTAGAGAAGTAGTAAGAGGACAGGCAGGAATCCATCCCCTGGAGATTAGACCCATTTTGATCAGACTGCTGTGAGAAATGCTGAATTACCTCACCTTTGCACTTCACTCCCTTCACTTGAGAGGTCTGTTTCAAACTGGGAATCCCGGCCAGACTACTCCCAGAAATTCCTCTGCAGAAGGCAGAGCCCAAGGCCTGGTTTCCTGCCATTTTCCAGGACCTCATTCTCCTTCTCAGAGGGATATCGCTACAGAGGTCACAAGCAAGAGATCACTCCCCTGTTACATACCCAAACATGGCCACCAGCAGGTTCACGAGAAGGATGTTAGTTGAGAGCATGTAAATGCAGACGAGGGGAATGGTGATCCACTCCGGGAAGCGGGGCTTGTTGTTGGCATCCAGCTCCACACACAAAGGCTTGGACTCATTCCCAGAAAAGGTGCAGCGGTCAAGGCTGTAGGTGGTACCTCAGAGGACAAGAGAGGAGAGCAAACAGTGAACCTTCTCCCCTTCTTTCTCTTGGATCCAGCCCCGCATACTGATCACTGACCACGGTATGTGTGACCTCCTCTTTCCCCGCCTCCCCATCAGACATAAAACCTTGCCCCGTTGCTGCTTGGAGTAAAGGGGTCAACACATGACTGGACAACCATCGAAAGGAGGGAGCCTTCCATCCACCCAGAAGAGTTTCCAATGGAAAATAGGTACCGTCAACATCATCAGGATACTGGCCAAACATAGCCAGGTACGGCTCATAGATGACAGATCGAAATATCCACTCCCAGCGGTGCTCGTTCTTCCTAAGGATGCCTTGCCTGGCCACGCCAAAGGCCACCATCCACACAGCAAAGAGGAAGAGGAAGAAGAAGACATCTATCATCTGGAAAAGGACAACAAGCAAACGGATCAGTGCCCCGTTGCCTGCCTGTTGCGAGACACACGTGGCTTTTTTTCTTTCCGATTTGACATTAGGGTGGAGAACAAATATCAGAAAAGCCTACACAAGTTAGCACCATTCCAATGCAAGTTTTCAGATCACTGATCCACAAATCTACAGTAACACAAATAATTGACCATTCCCACTCAGGGAACTGTAACTCAAGAATATAGGATATCCAGGCTGCGCTCATGAAAGCCAGGTCCACATATAAGGGTTATACATGCAACACCCATAGCCACAGACCTTGCAGCCGAGTGTCAGGCGAAAGCTGCCACAACTTCTGAAAATGTCCCCCTAGATGGCTTCAAACCAGCATTTATAGTCCAGACACCCTGGCTAAGAGTCTCATAAACTTCTAGCTCTCAACAATATACCTGCAGACTGGTAACATTTCAGCTGAGCTTCCCCATTTGTTGCAGACCCACCTCCACTGAGATCTGCCCTTCCACTGGCCAGAAGCACCTTTGCTATTGGACTTACTCAACACAACCCAACTGCTGCAGGAAAACGTCTCCTAAGGACATCCAGCAGTACTCACTTCACGTGCCCTTTGAGTGCCATTCCCCAAATGCTCCCCATGTTGAGTGTGCTTCCAATCTCTTCTCTTTGGAGCAGAAATACGGCTGGAAGGAAGGTTCAAGCAGACGCACTCCAGCTCTTCAATGCTCCTCATCCCCACACCTGTGTTATATGGAGCCCCACTACTTCCTTCTGCCTTCCGCAGTCTGCAAACATCCCCTCCAGCTACAAAGTGCAGGATAAGCCTGGCCACTCCACCGGAGGCTCCTCACCACCTGCTTCTCTGGTTATTTGTGTGATGGATGGAAAACAAGAAATCCTCCTTCTGTACCATTTATCATCACTGTCTTGTTTGGGGAATGCTCAATAAGCAACAAGAGTGATGGAAGATGTTGCTGAAACATCGGAGACATGTAAGACAAGCTACCAGGAAACAAGTTTCCTCTTCTTCAGCCTGATCTTCATTCTCTCCCTGTGCAGAGGGAGGGAAAAGGGCCCTGCTCTTAATTAGGTTCTATTTAAATCTTAATTAATCCCATTTAGCAGATTTAAGAGAAGGGGAGAACTCGCTGCCACCATCAGAACGGTGGTGATTTTCACTCCTGAGGAAAAACAAGGCATCACATCATTTATTTCGACTCTCTTGAATAGCTGCCAGAATCTTACCATCCTCTGCAGCATAATAATTTTGGGTCCTAGATTCCTGCTAACTGTGAAAATATGGATCAGCCTCAGAGTAAAAACTATGTAGTCCAAACAGAAAATGACTCGCCCAGAATACCAAAAGCTTTCATCAGATGAGTGAAGCCTGATGGAGACAGGAAAAAGAGAATGAAGAGAAGCGTTGGGTAAAGCATGTAAAAGTCAGGTAAAGATACAGTGAAACACTAAAATGGGGAGTGGAAAATGAGGAATGGAAAACAGAGCCCAGCTATCCAGAGGTCCGTGGCCTCTCCCATCTGATGGCAGGTGGCAGAACTGGTTAACACCTGCCTTCTTTACACCCTTCCTATCTCAGTTACATCATTGTTGTGTCTCCTCTTCACCTCTAAAGCTACGAGCAGCAAGGAAAACTTAGAGAAGTCACCTTGGACTCCAGGGACGAACTCAACTTCCATGAAACAAACAACAAAGAAGTTAAAATATTGGACGTAGATGCTCCCTAATCACTTCATTTTATTCCTGATTTGTTTTTACAGATTTAAAGGCAAGGCTTGGCAGTATTTGGGGCCATTCTAGAAACCAGAGAGTTTCATGAACACGTCATTTCCTACAAGAAAAGATAAGACACTACTCACCTGAAGACAATCCCAGCTATGAAGTAGAAGATTGCTAGCGTATCCATAACGTTCCACAGATCTGAGAAATACTTACTGCCATTCATGTACCACTGGGAAGGAAAAAGAGTAGAAAATAACCACCACACAGCACCGGCCAGTGACGGGGGGAGCTCATCTGCCTCCCCCTCATTCCTCCCTGCTGGATGTCCTCATGGGTGAAGATACCACTCACCACAATAGTAAGGATTGTTTCCTCACCTGATTAATTTTGTGCCGCACATACGCACAGAAGAGTTCAGACTAGTTTTAATTTCTCCCCAAAGAGGGTTTTTAATATATCCAGCAATGTCAGAAATTATTGGCAACACGTGTTGACTGCCAACATCTATGGGTTAAGATTTTCTACGTTTAGAGCTCCTGAACACAATTTCTCCTGCAGTCCAGATTCCTAAGCTAATGGTTTCGCACTGGGACCAGTTAAACACATTGGTGACACAAATATTGTCCCACGGTGTGGGTTACTCTGCTCAAAGGACGTAACCCAACCACACGGGTCCTTGTGCATGGAGAGAGGAAGGAACAGTCTTGACAAGAGCTGAGATTGAAGCACTTAGTGTTCACACCTGCATGCACACGCTGCCAGGGCACCGCAGGGGAGTTCTGCTACCAAACGGGTCAAAGGAGTCTTGGTGTGATCCACTAAGAGCAGATAAAATACTGGGAGGAGGCAGGAGGGTCACAGTTTTGGAGCAGTTGCAGTATTCTGGCTTCTCTTTCTTCACAGATCTCATTCTGTAATCTGTCCCTGGATACACATACATGCTTTTGATCAAAGATTTATCAATGCACACACAATCTATCTCCAAGGAAGCCAGGGAGAAAGTTTTCCTGAGAAGCTTAGAGGATTGGGACACTGCCCTGCATTCTGCTCTTCAGCAAAATAGGTTTGAAGCCAGGACACTGGCTTAAGAGAGCTTTAAATCCTCAATAACGTCTCTGTTTCAGTTGCCTCCACTCCCACAATCAAATTGGTACAGTCTGGCTATCAGCTCTTAATGGGATTACTAGGATCTGAAGCTGTTCTGCCTGCTCAGGGTAGCAAGAAATAGCAACACGGGTAGGAAAAAAAGGTTTCTATCCCTAAGGGTTTCCCCAGGACTTTTGCTGGGTGAACGTGGGAAGTGCAAGGACAGGTCCAGAGACACCAGAATGTAAATCAGCAGAAACAAACACTCTATTCATGCCTTAATTACTACAGAGCAATTTTGGTTTTCCCCCCATTTCCCTTGGCAATTGAAGTTGCTTTAAGCAGGGTACCACCTTGGCTGCTGAAAAGGAAAAGGACCACACAGCAAGTTAAGCGCAGGAACATCCCCACTCAGCAATGTCGCCAGAGCTCACGTGAGAAGCGTTGTCACAGGGTGGTCTGACCCAGCAGATCGCCCACAAACACTCACGTGGAGACTAAAGCCTTGAAGGACAATCAGAAAGCTGCACCGCTCTTAAACCACACACCCGCTTCTCTCCCCATTTCCCCAGCGTCTTCCCTCTATGCTGAACACTGGTAGAGAACAGCTTGCCTGAAAACCAACGTATTTCGTATGTCCCCTTACCTAGGAAGCGAGAATATTAACTATGAGGCTGGCTATAAAGGCAGCCCCCACATCACACAAGCACAAGCAAGGCAGGCAGCCCAAAGCTGGTCCCTGGGACTAGGTGAAACCAGCAAAAATATATTTATGATTAAAAGATAAACAAGAACACATAATAATGGTATCTTGCTCATTACTTAAAAGAAGTTAAAAAGGGGTGGGATGGGGAGAAGAAAAGCAAGAATCGCTTGGTTTAGAGTAATGTGGCCAGATAGACGAGTTAAATCTAAACTTCTCAACAGCTTTGGGAAGCTAAGCCAAGGGCTCCTGAGAAATATCTCCCCTGGCACCAGCTTATCCACACAGCCTCCAAGTCAACACCCATTCCCCTTGGCACACGGACGCTGCAGCTACTGGAGCACAAGTAGGAATTAAATATCAGAGGGGAAAAACCCCAAACATTTGTTGTGCCTTGAGCTGCCTGAACATATCTCCCAAGAAGTGGTTCCCCTGTAAGTGAGAAGCAGCTTGAGCTGACTTAACACTGCTAGGAGAGGAAAAAAACCACAAGGTTTCTAATCTAGCACTCAGCACTTTTGGTTTGCAAGCGCTGCCTACTTGTCTCACTTCATCACAAAGCAGAATGAAGACCAGCACGTAAAGGATGATCTCCAGGACGGTAGGTTCCTTCTGGAAATCCATGAGCAACACGTAGGCGAAGAGCAACAGGAAAGCGATGTAGAAGATGACATTCCAGGAGAAGACCACGAAGGGGGAGGTGAAGAAAGACACATAATACAAGATGAGTTTCTTAGTCTTCTCCACAGGCTTTTTCCTGAGGAATGAAAAGAGGGAAAAGGTCTCAAAGCATACCTTTTACACCTGGAAATGTTTGTGCTCTTCATCAAACTGAAAACGAGAAAAGGGCAAAGCCTAGCACAGGACATGACTTTAAAGGTAACAACCTTCTGCTTTCACCATCTCCAGGCATGAAAGTAAATTGGCACATCTTAACTCTAGATCAGAGTGAGGACAAGATCTCTCAAAAGCTCTTCAAGCTGCTAAATATATTTATTTGGGAGTGATTGAACACTGGAAGACATTCCCCAGAGGGGCTGTGGAGTCTCCATTCTTGGAGATACTCAGAACCCAACTGGACACAGTCCTAGGCAACCTGCTCTACCTGACCCTGCTTTGAGCAGGAGGTTGGACTGGATGATGTGGTTATTCAGCCTGGAGAAAAAGAGGCTCAGGAGAGACCTTCTGGCTTTCCACAACTCCCTGAAAAGAGGTAGGAGTCAGATGGGGCTTGGTCTCTTCTCCCAATGAACAAGTGATAGGACAAAAGGAAATGGCCTCACGTTGTGTCAGGGGAGGCTTAGGCTGAACACGAGGAAAAGTTTCTTGCCTAAAAGGGTTCCCCAGGCGTGTCCCAGGCTGCCCAAGGCAGGAGTGGAGTCCCCAGGATCCCTGGAGGGGTTTCCAAGCCGTGGAGATGTGGTGCTGAGGGACACGGGGTAGTGGTGCCCTGGCAGTGTTGGGTTAATGGTTGGACTCGATGATCTTCAAGGTCTCTTCCAACCAAAATAATTCTATGATTCTATGATCTCCAGAGGTCCCTTTGGGCCTGAATTGCCCTATGATTCTACGGTTAATCAATTTGCTTTGCTTCTGCTAATGAGAAGCCAGTTGATTACCTGAATGAGATGAAACCACAGCCTATTAAAGGGAAGAAGAGCAGACAGAGTATAATCTTCCAGTTCTTAGTATCTCTTGAAATCTCTCCATACCACTGCTTGGAAAGGAAATTCTGTGAGGAAGAAGAAAATATCCTTATTTTTTCCTAACAGCAACAAAATCACCTAGGAATGCTATTAGAGGACAGCTGATTTAATGAAAGAAAAACCAATCAAGCTTTGAGATTTCAATCAAAATAACTGGGATTCCTGCTTCAGCTTTCTGCCTCAGTAACAGTTTGGTGGTTCCTTAGTCCAGCTGTCCTCCAGTCTAGAGGGAAACCTCACCCAGAGGCTCTCACTTCCACAAGGACACTGACCTCTGAGCATTGACCTTTCACAGACTGTTCATGTGGATGCAGCATTTTCAAAGTGGGAATATCCACCCTTTTTTTAAGCTACCCAGATCCCAAGAGTTGCAGTCAGCTGTGCACCTTCTCTTCACTGACCTTACCTGCACCCCTGGCTGTGCAATGAACTGCTGGTCTTTGGCTTCCACTGCTAGTTCCAGACAGTTGCACCCTCCCCAGGCTTCACAGGAATAGGTCAGCAGCTGCTCAGCGAGATCTTCATCACTGCTGTAGCACTCAGTGAACAGCTCTGGAAGAGAAAGGCAGCCCCACACTGAGCTCCAGCTTCAAACTCCACATCCCACCCACTTGGGTGCAACTGCCTTCAGCAACTTCCACAGTGTCAAGAGCCACAAGCATCTTATTCTGCCCATCAATTTTTTGCCGCTAACAACACACGCAGAGTGAAAAATCATTTCTCATTCCAGTTCTGGACATTTCCAAGTCAAAGGCAGTTCTGCTGGTGTATCTGTGACAGAATACAACTGCCCTGAAGAGCAACCCAGCCTCTTCGAAAACACAGCAGCCTTCAGCAGAAGCTCTTCTCTCCAACAGCACCTGTGCCCAGGCATTTCACAAACAGCAGCATCACCGTGATAACAAGGACACACATGTACAGCAAGCCCTTCAGCTGGTGCTGCCATGTGCGCTGCAACACCAGATAGATCAACTTCAGGGGGACCTGTTCGCTTCTCAGTGTCTTGCTACAAAAACAAAATCAGGTCTGAGGGACACTAGGACCTTTAAGTAAGTCTGTGTAAGCAGTTTTTGCCTTGTGAAGTAGGAGATACTTTTGGATAACAGGCAAGATAATTGAAGTGCGGCTCTGCGCCACTTCTCAGTGGAAAGTGAAACTGTTTTGCTGATATACGTACACGTTAAAATAAGGCTCAAGTTCAACGGGTCAGTCTAGTCTCCATGAGCCTCAGCAAAGAAACAAACACGACCTGTTTTCAGGACCAGTAAAACAATCTCCAGCTGGGGACATTTTCAAGATTTGCCTAAATGAAGCCATGAGTGAATGGATTTAGTCCCAGTAGTCTCAACGAGACCTCAACCACCTAAATCAGAAGATTGGAAATCCTAAAAAGCCTAGAAAATCCCTGTGCTCTTCTGTCACTCACTATCCTCATTAAATAAGAGACAACAGTCCCTCTAGCCCATGAGATGCAGAGCTAATTATCTTTACAACGGGAGAAACTGAAGGTCATACAAAGCAAGAAAAAGAACTGAGCTAGATCTAAATTCTCCACGAGTGACACTATGGCCTGGCATCTTCAAATCAGGAAGGTGTAAGATTTTGCAGCTCAGAATCCAGGAGTTCAACGCACTTTTAACCTGTAATTTATTCTCGCATCCCAAAAAGTACTCCTGAAGACCCAAAGGGTGACTTTTCTCAACCTGAATGCAGAAAGCTTCTCTTATTCTACATTTTCCTGCCTGTTATTTCTGGGCATCCTTCTTTTTCCCTTCTTGCCATTAGAACTAAGTAGCTTTTCTTCCCATTGAAAGGAATTCTCTACCCCAACTGCACCCCAACACCACCCACTTCTGGACACAAGCTGTTCAGACAGGACACACAGTTTCTACTGGGAACAGATGGTGTAGAAGAGATTTTCGAGCAGCAAAAACACTTTTTGACATTATAGGGAAGCATTTAATGTTGGATATCTAGTTTTCTAAATAAAGCTTTCTTCCTGCTTCCTTTCGAGATATCGTTTCTCTGCTTTAAAATTCAGGTTGGAATCCTGGGTGGCATTTCAGGCAAACTGAAGGAATTACCTCGCCTTGCATTTTGCTGAACAAAACCAGCAGGCTGATCAGTTTGGTTTTGCGCAAAATAAAACCACTGCTATGCAATCATCAGTACGCACCAGGCCTGGAGATCATTCAAACAAGTAATGTTTCAAGAAAGGAAACAATTCCCTGATCTCTGATCCCTTCTGTTAAAATTCTAAAGGATTTCAAGAAGGCACTTACCTACTGCCCTTGTCTCGTACTCATTAGCAAGTTCCTCAGACTCACCAGCAGCGTTTATATCGTTCTTCACCTTCGCCATGCTTTTCAGGAGCTTACTGGCCCCGAGGGCTGCCAACGTGCAACCTCTGGTCTGTGGAGAAAGAGTTAAGTCATACGAAGCCCTCTGCAAAGAGCGTGTGATATGTTCTTCCAAAATTATCCCCCTTTGTTTTTTTTAAAGCTGCTCAGTTCCCAGTACAGGGAAGCAGCGCTAAGTCTTGGACACAGAGACCAACGTGACCAGCAACATCCGTGAGTTTTGCCTGCATTAGCCTCACATTTACAGCCTGTGAATTACGTATTTGATACAATCATCATTAAATTTATAATCCAGAAATGGACTTCAGGCAAATCCATGGAATCAGAACATATCTGTCTTGTGGAATGGGTGGGAACTCAGCATCTGAGCTTGAACATAGGTGAGAACAAACAGCTATGGGTAAATGCCAGCTTTGATTGCTGACTCATACATGATATTTGGAAAGGAATGTATGAAATCCACACCCAAACATAAAAGAGGTAATATTAAACCTCCTTGCAGGGTTGTCTAGCAATTATCTCTCGTACTTTTGTGTTCAAAGACGGATCCAGAGCTTTTGAAGGCCTACAAAGCGAAAGCAAGGGATACCATCGTACCGGTGGCAAAAAGGAATAAAGGAGGATTCAACTTACTTGCTCCCAAATGACTTTAGACAATTCTTTCTTGTTCTGAAGAACTGACCAAATAAACAGAGCTTGCAAAGGGTGCTTTGTGACAGGACACTCATCCTGAAAGAAAGAGGAGCAACTCCTCAAACTTAAGCTCATCAAACTGTTTTCAACTGGAACAAATCCTAGGCCACCAGGCTCCTGGTCTCATATTTCCTTCCTTCTACAGCCAGCCCATCAAATCCCCGCTCTCAGCTACCTGGCACTTTCACACACTAATGTAAGTAAGGTTAGATTTTATATTAAAAAAATTTTCATAAGGAAAAACTTCTTTGGTGTGAGGGTGCCAGAGCCTGGCCCAGGCTGCCCAGAGAGGTTGGGGAGTCTCCTTCTCTGCAGAGATTCCAAACCCACCTGGACACTCCGATGCTGGACCCACTGCTCTCGGTGACCCTGCTGGAGCAAGGGGGCTGGAGGAGATGATCTCCAGAGGTCCCTTCCAAACCCCCCATCTGTGATATTAAAGCCTGTGCCATGATAACTAAGAAGTCTGGTTTTACCTGACAATGAAACAAGGCCCAGAAGGTGCTTGATACGCTTGCAATAAGCAAGGTTTAAGACACAAGAGTCTGTATGAAATCTGAGTCTAAATTCCTTCACCCAGCTGGCACCTCTGCACCAGACTCTGAATTTATATTGGTATAAATTACGAGCATAACTAGAGCATTGATTGCTCTGATCAAAAAAAGATTTTAAGTCCACACTCAAACTCACCCATTTTTCCTGTAGTTGACTCTTACACCCATTTGGAAAATGGGGGAGCATGTTAAAAGTAAGACAAGGCTGAGACTGTTAAAACAAATTCTGCTATACTAGAAAATAAACATAATTGTTGTGAGGTTTTTTTCCCTTTCGGGGCCACGCTGTAGAATCAAACTGTTCCTCACTTACTGGAAGATGTATCTTCAGCTCATCCTTGCTATTTTTGTCATCTTTTTTGAGACCTCTTCGGAAGTCTTCAACCATCTTCCAGACAAAGGTGAGAAGCGCATCGTTGTAGGAGTTCTTGGCAATCTGCAGGTTTTTGAACACCAGGCTGCTGAAGTTGTTTGTGTACAGCTCTCTAAGGACCTCTGTGGTAAGGAACTTCCTCAGATTCAAGCCATTTTCCAGGAAGAGACGGACAAATTTGGGCCTGTCTTTCACTAAGGCTGTGAACATGACATCCTGTAGGTCAGCAGACTGGGAAGAAATGGATAAACAAGTATTAGGGAGCATGTGAGACATATAAAGTCTACCTAAGGGCCTGATACGTGGCAAACCGCCACATTTTCCTTCACGCTGCGACATTTTCCTTCACGCTGCCACATTTTCATCAGAATGACTCAGACAAAAGTGGTCTGTACCTCCCAGTTTCGGTCATTGGTGAAGATCTCATCGCTGGCCAGGTCCAACTGGTTCCACTCCAGCAGCAGTTTCAGCTGCCCATTCCAGTTATCTCTGTCATGTTCATTGGTGCTGAAAGCTGCAGAGGAGGAACAATAATCCTCTAGGCAAAAGACCCAAGACAGAAGAGCTTCTTGGTGTACTTAGTCACCTCTGCTTTGCGCCCTTTCACCGGACAAGACCCCTATCAGGTCTTTCCTCAGGCTCACACACGTATCCCTGATTTGGTTTTAGAGGATGCTGAAGGCTTAGAGACAGGAGCTGTCTCCTTTTCCATCTATTTAGAAGGAAGGAAACAACCTCCTCCACCCCCCCCAAAAAAAGACAGAAAAGCAGTTACTTGCCTTTGTACAGAGCGAAAGAAATGGCGTTGCTCACAATTTCATCTCCAGCTTCTTCTATTTTGATAACTGTCAGCAAATGAGGGTTCTCAAGGACTTCTTTGATCTACAAAAAAGGAAAAAATCCAGTTCAAAGCAATCTAGGATGTTTAGCAGTTGATCTCCTCTAGTATCTTTAAAAGAAAGTTCTGCTTCTCATCAGTCCTGTTTCCACATACAGTTAGAATTTAATCAAGTCCAGAGAGAAGTGGATAATGAGATTTGCTTTAAAGTCACCCAAGTACAAGATTAATTTTCCTCTAAACATCCAGCAAATAACTGTGATTCCCCTACGCAGAACATCACAACCCAAAAGATATCATCTCAGTAATTAGAAGCTACTCACAAAGACAAATAAAAAGATTGTGACAGCACAATTTTCAGCCAATGTCTAGCAGTTTATTGGAGAAGATTCTCTACCTCCTTGTGCTTTGTCAAAACCAGAGATCATTTCTCACAGAAACAAGCTTTATAAAGTTACTTTCATTCTAGCACATAAAAACCCAATAATCTCAGCCATCCTTAGCTAATCTTCACAGCTCTGCAGAGAAGGACCTGGGAGTCCTCGGGGACAACAAGTTCCCCACGAGCCAGCAATGTGACCCTGCGGCCAAGAAGGCCAAATGTTTCCTGGGTTGCATGAAGAATAGTGTGGGCAGCAGGTCAAGGGAGGTTCTCCTCCCCCTCTACTCTGCCCCAGTGAGGCCACAGCTGGAGTACTGGCTCCAGTTCTGGGCTCCTCAGTTCAAGAGAGACAAGGAACTACTGGAGAGAGTCCAGCGAAGGCTACAAAAGATGCTGAGGGGACTGGAGTATCTCTGTGCTGAGGAAAGGTTGAGAACCCTGAGGCTGTTGAGCTGGAGAAGAGTGAGAGGGGGACCTTCTCAAGGGATGCCACAGCCCCCTGCCTCAAAGTGCAAGTTCAGATGTGGTTCCTGCAGGACTATATCTGCAAAAGGCTTATTTCTGTCCTTTTTCCTTTAAAGAAGGGAGAAGAAATTTCCTTAAGAATCTCACACTTCTTATTACAGAAGCAGAAAATTACTGAGGTCGAAGGATAGCTCTGGAGAACTTGTCCTAGCTCACTGTTCAAATTAGGGTCAGGCAGAGCAGGTTGCCCAGGGGAACTTGCAGGTTGTTCCACGGACTCGCTCCACCAAGCTCTGACCAAGAGATCTGACTCAGGCCTTGCCAGAAACAACAGCTGCTTGAACTTCAATACCAGAAGCTTTGCTTGGTTTGTATCGAAGAAAACACATACCAAAGTTTGAGTGTCTGAATTTCTCCCTGGGGCCTGCAAACAACTTGAAATGGTACATTAATTAAATAAGGAAATAAATAAAAGTTAAGGGCAGAGAGCAGAAAGTTGTGAGAAGGGACCTTCAGTGTACAGGAAGCAACGTAACATTTTCCATCCCCCGTTATGAACTTTGGCTGAGGTTTGAATAGGCAATCCCTCCCCGCTCCCCGCTGTGAGAG
This sequence comes from Todus mexicanus, assembly GCA_013389965.1. NCBI lineage: Eukaryota > Metazoa > Chordata > Aves > Coraciiformes > Todidae > Todus > Todus mexicanus. Next base: position 25,198 of record WEIS01010768.1, read on the forward strand.
TAGGTAGGAGACAATTAACCGAGAGAGGAAAACAGAATCAGACTCCAGGATAAAGCATTGGGCAGGTAATTGAGAAAGTCAATTAGCTCATGTTAATGGATTGTTCACTGAGCTGAAGCGTTCTTGGAACTAAGACTTCGGAAAAATAACAGAACATGGAGGGTTTTCTGGAGCTCTGGTTTTTTCTGTCCCTATTAACAAGAGTAGAAGTATATCTAAAAGCAGGTCCTCCTGAAGGTCAACTAACCAGAGAGCTACAACAATTTCCTGAGACTGGCCCAAGCAACTTACGACAGCAGATCTCTCCTTACTTCTCCAGTTTTCATGGTCTCCAGAAAACACTCTTGTAATAAAGAGTGGACAAGTGGGATCACAACAATGACTACACCCTGGAGGTGCCACCTCTGGTCAAAGGGGCACAGAAGAGCAGAAGAAGTTGTTGATGTATGTAGATACAGCGTATAGCTAACACTCAATTTAAAATCATAGAATAGAATCATAGAATAATTAAGGGTGGAAAAGACCTCTTAGATCATCGAGTCCAGCCTATGACCTACCACCACCACTCAGCTAAACCCTGCCATTAAGTGTGGCATCCAGTCTGGCCTTAAACACCTCCAGGGATGGTGACTCCACCTTCACAAAGCACACACAGGAACTGCAACACCAACCAGCACATCAGCCAGAAGACTCATCCAGCAGTCAGTGCTCCAGAGGAATCACAAGCATCTGAGGAGCAGACAGTTACAGAACATCTGGTCTTGACTCTCCAGTGCCTAGACACGTGCTGCCTTTCCAAAAGATTGCAACTCCCCCCTCCTTTTGTTCCAATCTCTCTAAGTTATAAGAGTTTGGAATTCTTGCACAAGGTTCCATTCAAGAGCAGGTTGGATGGGGCCTTGCACAGCCTGGCCCAGTGGGAGATGTCCTTGCCCACGGCAGGGGGATTGAAACTAGATGATCTTTAATGTCCCTTGCAATCCAAACCACTCTAGGATTCTACGATTTTCTTTTCTAAATCCCCCTGAATATATCATGGCAAGGAGCCTCGCACATCCTATAGGTATCACCAGATAGCAACATCCCTGATTTAGAGGTCACTAGCTGCTCCTGACTTCATGTCTCCTCTACTCTTCTCCCACTTCCAGCCTCGCCATTTGGTCCACTTACCCATTTGATCCAGCTTTCGGTCTCCTCTTCCGAGAGCCTTGAAATGGTGCGAGGCAGATACCTGAGCAAGCTCTCCTTGACGCAGGAAGAAGCAAGGGTGCCTTTTGCCTCCATCAAGCTAGCGATAACATCAGCGATCCGGCCAGAGCCTTCCACCACAACACAGGGAATCTTACTCTTGATGGCCACGTTGATAGACTAGGGAGCCAGAGAGGGAGAGGTGATCACTTGAAGCATGACTGTAGTACTCGGTAAGAAAGATCAGAGACTGTAGGTTTGACTTAGGTGAGAAAACCAGAACTCTATGGCCCAGAGCAGTGTTTTTATTACTACCCACTGATACCTCACCAGTGATAACTCTCTAAACCAGCATTCGTCTCATGGCAGAGGGCTGTGAGGAGCCCCACAGAAACTGAGGGATGGAAATCACCATCTGCTGGAACCCCTCTGCTGGGAGGCCAGGCTGAGAGGGTTGAGGGTGTTCAGCCTGGAGGAGAGAAGGCTCCAGGGAGACCTTGTGGCCTTTCAGTATCTAAGGGGGGCAATAAGAAAGCTGGGGAGGGACTTTTTGCAAGGGCTTGTAGTGATAGGACAACGGCTTCAAACTGGAAGAGGGGAGATTTAGATTAGAAATTAGGAAGAAGTTAAAGAGGTTTTCTTGAGAAGGGTCCAGCTATAGAGCAGATTTTACGTCACAGGGAGTTTAAAACAGAAGCATGAATGAGTTTTAACTTCTCCTCTGCTAAAGCTGATTCTTGTCATCATGCACCAGTCGCAGGAAGCTAAGAAAACAGAGTCTCTCCTGGCCAACACTGCTAAGACCAAGGCATGGCAAGGACATGTGCCCACAGTGCGGAACCTGCCGTGCCACTTTAGGCTGATCAGAGCCTCAATTTACTCCTTGAGAAAATGGCTTCACCCACAAAGGAGCAGGAGGGCACACACATGTCTCTGTATGAGCAACACTGTTAGCTAGCCAAAAACCCCTTCACTGAACCAATATCCAGCCACTTTTCCGAGGAATCTCTTCATTTCATCTTTGATGAACACGTTGAACTCTGCATCTACCGTCTACCTGTGAGTAAAGCCAAAATTAATCACATGAATGGAACCGAAAGAGGCAGGGAGGCTGGGATAATGACCTGAAACTTCACAGAGTGGTTCAGACTAATTGATTAATGTTAGCAATGAAGTGGTAACAGAGACTGTGCTTTGAATTCACACTGTTTGTCATCCTGACAAGCAAATTAGTTTGACTAGCCTCATTATTAACAGCAACAGCTCCAGTCAGAACCACGATCACCTCTTCAAATGAAATAATAAAATTACAAAATAGTTTGGGTGGGAAGGGACCTTTCAAGGCCATCCAGTCCAACCCCCCTGCAGGAAGCAGGGACATCTGCAACTAGAGTAGGTTGCTCAGAGCCTCAGCCAACCTCACCCGGGAGGTTTCCAGGGATGGAAAAGGGGGCAACCTGGGGCAGTGTTTCACTACTCTCCACCCTAATTCAATTTTACTGACTTAAACGCCAACACACTCTCCTCACTGTACCGTATCCTCTTGCAAATCCCAGCTCTTTTCCCAGCTTGTTCTCAAGGTCCTTCAGCCCAGGCTACATCAGCTCTTCTTCCTGCTGTTACAGTCATCTCGTCCTCACTGCTTCTGCTCCCTTCCCACACAGCCTGATTGCACGAGCCCTCACTTGGAATCCCCTGGTGCCAGATCCCTTTGCTCTTTCACTCACACCCTCCTCACTCAGGCCACTCATCTTCGCTCCTGATGGCTGCTCAGATAAACACAAGAACCAAATACGTTTGTGCCGGAGTTGTTATAGAAGAACAGAGACAAACGAACCGGCCCAGCTAAGAGCCTCCATGTGAGCTTGAGGTAGAAACTTTGCACAGAGAACTTTAACTGAAACAAAATTCACAAGCACGTTCATTCTACAGCAAGTTCTAGGCAATGTTCAGCAAATGATGAGTCTGTAGGACTGTTGACTTTGTCAAGTTGCTTGTGGATCTGTTTTTAAATATTACAGCAATGTCTCTACTGTTGTTCCTGGCAATAAGTAAAAGAAATAAACTTACTTTCAAAGTCTCTTTCCCTCCACCTTGGGCAAAACACACAATTGGAATCTTCCCACCATAATTAGATTCTGTGAAACATTCCAAAAGAAAAAAAAAAGAAAACAACACGAAATAAAGGAAAAAGATTCAACCCATGAACAACACCATTTGACCAACTCATTCTTCCTGAATACAGTGAAGTCCCAAGCAGCTCATGCAAATGCTCCAGTACAACTTTATTGTTGATTTTGCCACATCTACTGACAGCTCTTCCTGGTTTTAATGATAACTCAAAGTTGCCAAACATTTTGCATGGCAGGCTCCAGAACTTCAGGAGCTAGCGTTCAAGAGACATACTAAATTGCATACAATTCTGGGTGCTTCTCCATGACTAATGACAAGTATATTTCAGCTGAAGCATGCAGTAAAACAAAAAACTCAAATAAATAACTAAATTTCTTGTCAAGGCTTTTGATTTATTTTTAGGGTTTTTTCCATCTTGGCAAAGAAGGAGCTGAAAGAGAAATTGTTTAGGAACAGGTTGCAGAGGGATGAATCGCCCTCACACATGAATATTTTGGGGAAAGCCTAATTTCAGCCCCTGTGCAGTTGTGCTTCAGCTACCTGGAACTCAGTGCCAGGTGGGCAGTACGTAGAAGGGTCAACTTCCAAAAGATCGCCAAGCAGGGAGGAAGGGAAGGACTGCGTGCCTGGAACTGGATGGCCTTCTACATCCCACAAGGGATTATTGTCACAAAAAGAAGGGAAAGAAGTTGGTTGTTCCCGAAAGTGCTCAAGATGCAATGCAGTTAAGACCTCCCTTCCAGCTCAGCACCCAAGGGATGCTACCACTCCTTTTTTGTTCCTAGAAAACCATGGTGTATCAGCCCCAAAGCACACAAGGAGCGAGGAGGAGGAGGTCTGTGACCTGACATCCACACCTACCTGGGATAACTCGCTCCGAAATGTACTTTTCTAACTGAGTTCGCACTTTGGCTTCTATCGTCGGGTGCCCGTGGGTGCCATTATCAACCAGCAAGAGATGGGTGTGATTATTATCCAGGCAATAGAGGGGGTCTCTCTTGAGATCATCCATTATGTAGTGGGCCAAGTAGTACCCCTGGAAGCACAAGCAGAGTGTCCAGCAGAGATCCAAGGGCAGAACATGCACAAGCCTTCAAGGACAAGCCAGTGACAGTGAACCCCTAATCCCCAACTATTCCTTTGTTGTTCAGAGGCTGAATTTCCTGACTCAAGACACCGGCCGCCCCCACAGCAGCAGAAGGCACTGAGAAAAAGCCCATACAAGAGCACAGCATAAATATTGACAGAGAAAAATTTTCTTTACAAAAGCAGCCTGAGTTGCAATGATTCTCTTGTAAGTTCAACCAGTGGAACTGCTGAAGATATTTGCAATGGTTTAGTACTTTCAGAGATCCTGCTAAGCATGATCCTGCCTCCTTCAGCCATGGGAAACATTAAATTTGTGGCAAACTTACTTACAACACCTCACACATTTGTTTTTAGGTTGGAAGGGATCTCTTGAGATAATCTAGTTCAATTTTAAGGCCTCCTTAGAGCCCTCAGTTAACTCAACTGCTTTGATTTATCTAGCAGGATGGATTTTAGACCTTTTCTATAACATCTAGTGAACAAAAGATGAAGGCATCTGACAGATAGGACAAGAGCATTGATGAGCAAGATCCAAAACAGCAGCAGTGGGTACAATGTGTCAGCTTATGGGAATACCCACTATGAGTGAGTGAGTAGGGATTTCGCAGGAGCCAGAAGGGTCAGCCAGGGACATAATCTGTACAATCAACAGCTGAGCATCCTCTTTGTATCCCCACCAACCCGTATGTGCTTCTTACATCAGTCTCGCCACTGCGAATCAGGCTTTCTCGGTTGGAAATCATGCCCCAGGCTGCTATGCCGATAGCCACCACGTTCTCCTCCGAGCTCCGACTGATGGTGTTGTCTCTGACCACTTCCCCGATGTACTTCATCAGCCCATAATGCGTGCCTCCGGTGAAAATCCAGGCCCCTGGGGACAACAGCCAATAACCTGGGCAAATGGCATGGAACAGCCACCCTCCTAATGCATTACCTTGAAGACACAACCACCGAACCCCCTTCTCAAGGCCTTACCTCAGAAGAGACCTTTATTCCTCAATAAAACACTGAAGATAAGCTACACAACTTACCTTAGTTATCATGATCAGCTCCAGACCCTGTTACTTCCAAACTGTTAGGTCACATTTGCCCAAGTGCACCAGCCAAGCAGGAACAACCCAAACGCTCTGCTTCCCTGCTGACCCTCGAAGATGCTGCCTCTCCAACAGGATTCCACAGCAATAAAATAAACCCAACACTCCTCCAGGTCTTTACCTTTGGACTGGGCGATGTAGATCAGCCTGCTGAATATCTTGCGCATCCGGGGCTTGAGCGCGAAGTTCTTTGCACCCCCGGTGACAGAGATGACAAGGTTGGGGGTTTTCAGGTGCCAGTGCTGGGTCATGAGATCATAGAGAGTTTCGGAGTCCGTGTCGCACGACAAACGGATGTACTTGGGTGAGAGAAAAAGAAGAGGACAGCACAGCAAGAGGTAAATAGTGATAGATGGGAACAGACCAGGAACTGCATTTTCTTCTCTAATGCAGAGTCTTATTCCAACAGCCAGAAGACAAAAGGCGATGTGATGATGACGTCTTTGTTTCTTCCTCTCAAGGATCTTTATTCTCCCCCTACAACCAGGCATCCAACCTGCTTTCCAGTAGAGGAAGGCAAGAGCAGTGACCTTGGGATTCAGAGGAACATTGGAAGGATGAACACAACACCAGGGAAGGTAACGGCACAACAACGTTAGCTGTAACAACGCTATTTGTAGCTCAGGTTATAGATTAGCCGTAGAACCGTTATAAGTGAACTAACAATAATTACAGGTGTATTTTGATTAACGCCTTTTGATTAAAGTTGATTTTTATTAAATCCTTAATTTCCTGAACTATAGATTCCAGGCTCCATGTTCATGGTGTCCCTCTCAGAACACACACCTATAAGAGCTTTTGAAGTGTAACGCATGATGACTTTACCAAATACATAACAAAGTTTGAATGAGGATGCCAAAAAGCAGACTAGATAGAGGAGCTGCCTGCAGGTGGACCTACGATGTCTCCATCTGTGTAAAAGGTCCTCTGGCTTTTCCATGCTAGGTGATTCAAGAGCCCCTTTGCAATTTCATCACTGTTAGTAGTTTGGTGATGAACTTTCGGAAGGCGGTCGTGGCCGTGCAACCCATAGCAGGGGATGAAAACGAGGAACTCGGACCTGAATCATAGGAGCTTTTGTAAAGACTGCCCAATATCTGCAGGAGAGCAAACCCAAGGGTTTGAGGAAGAAGTGCTGATTTCCTAAGGGGCATTTAACCTGAATGAAAGTGTTCGTCTGTTTCAGGACAGGTTCTAGGAGTGGTTACTGCTTCTGGCCCAGAACAACACATCACAGAGCAAGTGCAGCAGGATCCAGCAGCTACACAAGAGAGCTAAGGGGCTCTCACAGCTTCTGCTCGAAGAAGCAGCAGCCATGCGATGGGTGGACACAAAGGACACCAGCCTTTGGTATTTTTCAGGAGAGAGTCACTCATACGAGAGGAGGAGCCTGCTAGAAAAATCACCTGCTCTACAGAGCCAGGAAACCATCCTCACAGCAAATCCTGCCAGCTCTGTAGGTAGAAGGCATTTCTCCTAAACCCTGCTGATATTCCAAGAGCCTTGTACCTGTCTGACTGCCTCCGTTCCATCACTAGGTAACGTTTCCAGTCGAATACCGAATAAAAGATGCTGAAGCTGAATTACCTGTACCGCTTCTCTCATTCTCTCACATGTCCCCAGGGTGTGTAATTGCAAACACACTCCAGTTACACCTAAGTTTCATTCCAGGAAAATGAAAATTGCCACCTCCAATCCTTGGCAAGAGTGAAGCCGCTTTCCTTCTGCGAGGTACGACGGTGCCATCTCCTGGTCGAGGCGGCTGGTGCACTTCAACCATGCCCGAGCCAACCCTCAAACACAGGCGACGCCAAACGTAGAACCATAGAATAATTAAGGGTGGAAAAGACCTCTTAGATCATTGAGTCCAGCCTATGACCTACCACCACCACTCAGCTAAACCCTGCCACTAAGTGCGGCATCCAGTCTGGCCTTAAACACCTCCAGGGAGGGTTTCAGCAGCTCAACTCAGAAAGGCTTTTCGGAGAAGCATTTTTCAGATTGATGGCAACTAGAACATGAAATACAGCACCTGCAATGTTCTTGGATGTTACAGGATCTGAGCAACACTTCAGGACTGAAAAAATGAAAAAAAAAAGAGCCCATGAGCAGGATTTATGAAGCGTAGAGATTTCATCGGTCTGCTCGCGTCTAACCTTTCCGCTCAGAACTTTAAGGACTCATCTGTCCTCCAAAGCGCAATGCAGGGTATAAAATTTCCCATCCCTCGCTGATAACAGGCAGCAATTCTTAGGTTACCTTGGGTTTGAAGTCCTCCCCGCTGCGCACAAGATCAAGAGCAAATATTTTGCAGTGGTTAAGACCAGCAGGTGCCTTGCAAAATAGGGAATGAGAACCTGCAGCGGAGATATAGCTCCTGTCAACGTGCTGACAGGATGGATTAGGAGACTTACACACAGTATTTGAACCAAATGTGCTCCAAAACATGTGCAGCTGCCCTGAGAGCCCTCCTGAAACAACTACGGGCACATAAACTGATTTCCAAGGTGGGATGCAACCTAAGAAAAGAACATTTAAGCTTTGAGAACTCGGAAAGGTCGCAATAGAGCAGAGCATCACTTCTTTCAGTAAAGCAGCAGCTCATAACCCAGCAGTGGGAAGCTAAAATATGCGTACAAAGAAACATGTGAAGTCCTTGGATCTATTTAAGTGTGATTCAAAACGTTCTGTCTTCCTTTCCACCAAAACGCCTCTTGTTTCTGCTACTTTGCATAAACCAAACTCAATTAATTTACCCAGCGCGCTCTGATTTTCCTCGTTTATTTTGCTTGTCTCGAGCAAGCTCCGCTAGTGGTAACTATCAGTCATTTAGAAGATGAGCTCAGCCGCATGTGACTCCTCACACAGGATCAGTATAAATCATCAGAAACAACACCACCAGCTATTTGGGGTTTTTCCATCCCTTCACTCTGCCCGCACCATGGAAAAACACAGGGAAAGCAAAGAAAGCAAACAGAATGAAACCTCTGAAGCTCCACGGGTATCTCATCCCCATTGAACCATCATCAGAGGACCTCCGATACTCAATATTCAATCNGAGCACTATATGACCACAGACTGCAGCAATCTACACACAGGACAGCTCAGGAGAAAGGTGGGCAAGTTCTGTAGGCAAGCGTTGGATGACACACTGTGCAACTTGAAAGCCATTACAAAGCATGAGTGATGATTTGATGAAGCAGCAAGAAGGTATGTGCCATTTCTGCACTGAAGAGAGGTCTCACAAACCTACAAATATGGCATCCCTGTGGTTATCACCTGGTGGATCCTGCTGCACCTTCAAAGGCAAAGTGTGTTACACAGGCTCCTGCCCCAAGACTTGTGTTGGAGCCCATCCTCACTCCATTTTCTTCCTATTAGCCCATGCTGGAAAGGTGCAACATTCCAAAAACCAGCCTTGTTGGCGTTCAAGTCAGACAGGAATAAACATTTTTATCAGAAACTTGATCAGTCAGGCTCTTACGCTTGTTGTGTTCACCATTAAGGATGGGTAAAAGGGTGCTAATTGCTCCTCAATGCTGTGACATACAGATAAGGATCACAAAATGGCCAGCACAACTGCACGCTGATAGAGTCAGGGTATGGAGTCCCAGCAAGGGACATCACAGGTCTAGTTTAAATCTATTTCCTCCTAGCCCAAGACCTTCAGAGTTGCATTATCATAGAATCACTGCATTACGATCTTCAGAATTGTATTACCATAGGATCACAGACTGGGTTTGGGTTGGAAGGGACCTTTAAAGGTCAACTAGACCAACCCCCCAGCACCAAGCAGAGGTAATTACAATAAAACTATCTATATGAAACCAGAAAAATTGTAATTGAGCATCACCCTCATTCACCCATTCTTCTGCCATGCCGGGAAACAGAAAACCCCTTGTCAATCCCATTATTATAACAGAAAAAAAACACCCTGTTATCTGTTTTCAGGGCTTGAGAAACCATCTTGTCTCTTCCGTAGCTTAACTCCCTCCACTCCCATTAGAATAAAATTGATTTTATCTTCCCCTTCCTTGCTTTTCAGGGGCTTCTGCTGGCATTAGGGCTCCAGACACAGTGAACCCAACCGGGGCCTGATGTACACCTTTCATATAATCACTTACCTTTCCTCTTTTCCCCAGGTTTTCAAACTGAATGTCCCCGAAGGCANAGGTGGGTATGCCGTGAGCAAGAGTCTTAGCAAGAAAATTCTGGGGAGCTCTTCCAAACAAAATTCTGAGGGCATGGGACACACAAGCTGCATTCTGACATGCCACAACATCCTTCAGAGCGTCCAGTCCAAAGCCTAAGAGATGACTGTGTGGCTGAGGGAGCNCCCAGGTTTTCAAACTGAATGTCCCCAAAGGCATCAGTAGGAAGTTCCTTGGTGTGCTTCTTGTAGTTCCATTTTTCGTTGGTATTAATCTGAGTGCCCTCGATGTGTTGATTTTCAGGGTACCCACATTTACATAAGTTACCCCTGAAAGCAGAATGAAGAGATGTGAAACCCCCAACAGCTCTCACCCTGAGCACACAATAGTGAGCTCTGATGTGTTTATTAACAAGAGACAAGTTTTTCAGAGCTGACACCACTTCAACACCTCTGCTCAGTGAGGACATTTCCAAAAGGCATTATTCTGCAACAAACTCGGAGGCTGAAGAATCCAGGGTGCCTACAGATACGTCAAGTGTGAAGTCTGGGAGCAGGGTTGCACCAACACAACTCAAAAAGCCAAGCAGCAGGTGGAGCTACAGAACCAGTTGAGCATGGGACTCTGCTTGGATTTGCTATGTGACAAATAACAGCTCAGAGAAACCAACTCTCAGCTGAGACCAGCACCTCATCATGCTGAGCAGCACCTCCTGTCGGAGCTGGTCCAGAGGAGGCCACAGAAATTATCCAAAGGCTGGAACCCCTCTGCTGGGAGAGCTGGGGGTGTTCAGCCTGGAGAAGAGAAGGCTCCACGCAGACCTTCTGGGGGCCTTGCAGGGCTTCAAGGGGCCTGGCAGAAAGATGGGGACAGACTTTGGAGCAGGGCCTATGGGGACAGGACAAGGGGGGATGGGTTGGAACTGAAAGAGGGAGATTTAGACTGGAGAGAAGGAAAAGACTTTTTGATGCTGAGGGTGGTGAGAGCCTGGCCCAGGTTGCCCCGAGAGGTGGTCGCTGCCCCATCCCTGTCCCCGTTGCAGGGGAGGTAGTTGGGGGCTCTGAGCAACCTGCTCTAGTTGCAGATGGCCCTGCTCCCTGCTGGGGGGTTGGACTGGATGGCCTCGAAAGGTCCCTTCCAACCCAAACCAGTCTATGATTCTATGCTTCCTTCCCATATAATCTGCTTCAGTGTAGCACCGGTCAGGACTAGACAGGAAAGCTGTGAGAACTTTTGCCCTAGGAAGAGTTGCAGCCTGACCCATGATATCTTCTGCATAGCCTATAGCCCTGCTTCTTCAGAGGGTGTGGAGAAGAGCTCACTGTTTATGAGCGAGAAGATCGACTTACAACTGCCGTCATCCAAGTGCTGTCTGCGATTTCAACAGCACGGTGCAGCTAGAAATACATGGTGGGCAGGAAATACAAGAATATAAATATTTTAAAAATTAAAATAAATGTATTGCAAGAAAAGGATGGTGATGACTACATTCATTTGTGTGCTTACACGACCTTTATAGTCAGCTTGAAGGCTGCAAAGGTGAGATCGAGTCATGCCCCCCCTGAGGATTGCAGTAAAGGTGAGTTAGAACGTGCTTCTCCGAAGGAGAGAACATTGATAGGGTTTCTTCTGCTCTGCTGTAACTTAGAAATAAAACCAGCTCGCCTTAAAAACAGACAGATAAAAAAAACTCCAACAATTCAGTAAGCATCAGCTTGCAATCATCTCCCAGTGGGCTTGGAGGAAGAGAAGCTGATAAGAACCATCTCTCCCATCCTTTGTTGGTCCTTTGCCAGACATCCCATTTCAGACGGCAGAAGAGGACCCTAAGTAAGACTTGCTGAAATGCAACTAATTTCCCTCCCTCCTTCTCTCTCCAGGGCATCTTTCCTCCGAGCTTCAGAGGAGAACGGGGCTACTGAGCGCCTTCAGAGCTTTATATTAAGACTTCTGCAGCTGCATTAGTTTGATCACTTTTCTTCTGAGATTACAAAAAAAAATGAGAAGCAATGTTATGGTCCTCAAAGTTGCATTGCACAGGTATTTGTGCCTGAAAATGGAGCAAGTATAAAATCCTATCTTCGGAGAACATCAGCCTGAGCAAAACCTGGCGAGTGTCACTGTTGTAAAGGCTTGTGCCTTTAAATGAAATTTTAACAAGAATGGTGATTCTTCTCTCTGTATTTCCTCCTTTTTCAAAATTGGGTATGTTTTGGAATAATGTAAGTAGTATTATTACAGCAGCAGATGTATGTAGTATATAAATAAATACTATGGGGGGTGGAGGTATGTTCAAAAATGTTGTACTGATGGGATGTGCAATCAACATCGTTCGGAGATCAAGCTGGGAAAAGCACTCCAAGGTGTCTGTCCCACCACCAGCCTTCAGCTTTTTTGACCACAACTGCAGAACACCCCAGGCTCATGCAAACAAGACAACGACAGGAATGGTACCAGCGAGACTGAGGTGAGGTTGCACAGATTCAGACTCTTAAATAAAAACCCCAGAACTTTGCTCCCCACCCAACCCCTGCCACATGGCGCAGCAGGTAGAAGAAGTTCCCTCAGCTCCTACTCCCCCTTTCTCCACCTGTAAAATGGGAGAACAAGGTCTGCTTACATTGACTTGGTGTCTTTTGTGAAAAAGACACATTCTCTCTTCTTAAAGTTTTCTTGGATGAAGCTGGCCAAATCCTTGAAAAGAAGAAGAAGAAGAAGTTTACTTCTGATAGCTCATAAATCAGAGGAAACCTGAGTACCAGCACGGGCAGCTTAAACATAAAGGAAACTTAATCCTAAGTCTCCTTTCTTAAAGTGGACTGTGGGGAGCAACTAGAAAGCACCGATGAGAGTTGACAGGACACAAAAAGACTACTAAAAATCCCAAATAATCATCCCCATATCAATATTTTTCCATCTATAAAGCACAATGTAAACAAAAGAGGTAAAAGGTATCGCTGCCCCCTCCAAAAAAACTTTACTTTGAACAGCAAAAGAGATTTGATGCTCTAAGAGTTGCTGGAGAGACTATTTTAATTGCAGATTTTAATTCAAAAAAGCCACATAGAAAACATTTTACTTGACTTTAGTGGCACAACACAGGCAGATGTGGGCTGTGTGTTACCAAATAACTTACAGCACCGACAATATTTTTCAAACAGAGGTTAAGGGGTCCAGATACTGCTTAAAAGATTATGGCAAACACAAGGAACAACAGGAAGAAAAGAGACATTAAGGTCCTCTTGGGGTAGGGGCTATTTTAATTCAACACAAAAAGACCCCAGCGGGAGACCTGACGGGATTTAAAGTCAGGCTTTATGTAAGCTCAGCGGAATGCAAAGGCTCTCCAGCTTGTTTAACCATTAACTCGCAGATTAACCTTGAAACTCCACAAGCACAAGGGAAGCTTTCAACCTTGGGAAATTCAAATTCATTCCTCATCTGCTTCTGCAGGACGAGAAAGTGGGGGGAAAAAAATAATTAAAAAAATAATTCCTCGCTTGCTGATAAAAGTTTGGAGGTTTGGGGGGTTTGTATTTAAGCCCAGCTTGGATTTGCAAGCAGAGATTTAGTATAGGATGAAAATGGAAGAAACAGAGCTCTGGTTGATTTTAGCATTTTGATAGAACTCTCGCAGTTAAACAGCGGTTAGAGGAAGTTATTCCAAGGGGAAAAGCATAAGAAGTATAATACACAAAACAAAGAAAATGGAAGAGAACAAAATGAACCAGTAAAAGCCACACTGATGCAAGAACAAAAAAAAAAATTAAAATAAATCAAAGAGGGGGAAGCCCTTGCTAAGGACCTAAGAATTGGTCATTAGGCCTCTTGCAAACCCATCAGAAGCAAGAAATCTGCCAGAGAATCGCTGTCATCAGCAAATCATTGAGGCTTGAAAGGGATGTTTAACATAATTATATGTTGCCTGCCTTGGTGAAGAAGTCGGGGTTCTTCTGTACAGAGACAGAGGAGTTACCTCGAACGGAAATGTGAAAAAGGATTTAAAACCAGAAGCAACAAAGAGTGTACAATAAGGACTTACAGGGATCTAAAAGAATGTGATATATCCTTCAACTTCCACCACACCAACAAAGCACCGCGACTGCTCGAAGGGTCACTGGCCTTCAAACTGACAGATTATTCTTCTCTTGACATGGCCAGTTCATAACCACTGTCCCCCTGTCCAAAGAAATCCCCCAAAGCTTATCGAGGATGTCCCAGATACTCACAGCGTCGCTGTAGGACACGTCTATGCTGCGAGACATGCTGGAATAGAGGAGCCTGGAACTCTCAAAATTGCCATTTCTTCGGTGGCGCATGGTGCCCATGGAAACCTGAAAGAGCATGGTGGAGGAGGGCGTGAAGGAGCAATAGTCATTTCCTTCTAGATAAAAACCAGCAAGGACACTAAGTGCCCTAGGAGGGCAAGGGAAAGATGATTCAAAATCAGCACAGAAAATTAGGAAGCGTATCGATTCCTTACACGGGAAACTCAACGCCAGGAAAAATCTTTTCTCTTGTTTCATACAACAAAGAGACTTTCCTCTTTTCTTCTCTGCTCCGAAAAGGGTCACAGAATGGCTTGAGTTGGAAGTGATTGTAAAGATCAACTAGTTCCAACTCTGCTGCCACAGACAGGGACACCTCTCACTAGAGCACGTTGCTCCAAGCCCCATCCAACCTGGTCTTGAACACATCCAGGGATGGAGCAGCCACAGCTTTCCCAGGGCAACCTGTGCCAGTGTCTCACCCCCCTCAGAGTGAAGACCTTCTTCCTGATTTCTAACCTAAATCTCCCCTCTTCCACTTTGAAGCCATCACCCCTCATCCTATCACTACAAGCCCTCATAAAAAGTCCCCCCAGCTTTCTTGTCTGGCAGTACCACCAGAAGCTTAGAGTAGATGTAGCACCTGATCAATGATACCTCAGGTCTTTGCTTCTGTAAACAAGAAAAGCCAACCTGCGCCACCCGATTTCAAGTTTATTGGATCCAAAAGTAACAAGTCATCCTTGGAAGCAAACACACTTCTGTTGCCTTCCAGAGCTGTGATGGCTTCACTCTCTTTGAAGGGAGCATCGCTTCACTTGCACCAAAGCACAGAACACAGTTTTATTTATGCTAGCAGATAATACTTCAATTCTCTTCGTGCTACTTTGCAAAATAATCCTGGAAAAGGTCTTCTCCTTAAAGAAAGGTGGGCAGACAGCTAATGTGCTGAGCTCAAATTCTACTCCTCCTTCCAGTACTTGTTTCCCCTCCTGCCTTTTCCTCTCACAGGTGACACCTTCACTGTTTGGCAAAAAGCATCTCTCCTAGACATAGGAACGTGCATTGCCCATCTCCGATGAAGCATCCCGGTGTAAATACACGGCTTCTGAGATGCAAGAACTAGCTAGTGTGAAATTATTTCCTTGGGGCGCTCAACAAAATAGGAACGCCGCAGGCAGTGGGAAGCTGTGGTTGTAAATAGAAGGATGGAGCGTGATGGGAGCAGCCCCCAAAGCAGGAGAGGAAAGGCAAGTTTCCACCAAAAAATGCCTATTTATACTTCACGGTTAAGTTAAAAATACTTTGAAAAACATTTCTCATTGAGGGGGAGCACAACTGACTCAGCGTCGGTTACTGTGCGTGGTGGAACTCCACAGCTACTTCCCCTAAACTCTTCAGCGTGTCTGGGATCTTCATCACTCTCTTTACCGCTGCGAAGTGATGGAAGAGCATGGAAAAAAATAAATCCCTGTTCCTCCTTCCCACCTTCTGCAGGCAACAGGAATGATTTAAACCCAAGAAAAGGCAAAAAGGCTGGAAAATACATTTCATCATAGTTGGATGGCCGGGCCCAACCAGTGGTGGTGAATGAAGATAAATGCAGTTGGTGGCCAGTCACAAATGGTGTTCCCCAGGGCTCAGCGCTGGGGCCTGTTCTCTTTAATATCTTTATCAGTAGTCTGGATGAGGGGATTGAGGCACCCTTGGTGAGTTTGCAGATGACACCAAGGTAGGTGGGTATAGATCTGCTTGAAGGTCAGGAGGCTCTACAGAGGGATCTGGCTGAGGCCATCAATCAGGTTCTAATTCGATCACGTAGAACCAGCACCTCTGGAGATCCAGAGTTCACCAAAAGCTTGGAAGAACAAGCAGGCGTTTTCTCTTACCACTGCTCACAGTAATTAATGGGTTAGCAAGAACCTTCATGCAAACTGGGACTTTGCAGCTGATAAGGATGCAAACGTGAGGTTCGAGGTTGTTGGACGGGGGCTGGTGGAATCCTACCAGATGAGAAGTCAGACAGGAGGGAAAATAAAGGAGGAACAGGCAGAAAGGGATATAAAATGGGCCATGAGCTTGTCCACCTGAGCACTGCAGTCTCTCCTACCTTCTTAATAAATTATTTCTTCATGATCTGGGCAGGAGTGCTGGGCAGATAGAGGGGTTGTGCTGGTGCTCGAGGGATCTGTGAATATGAGACTGTCACGTGGGTGCCTGCACTAGAGACCTCTTGTCTCCGCTAACCCAACAGCAAGGGCTTGATTAAAGGAATATAAAGCACTTGAAGCTTGCTAAGAGCAGTCAAACCAGGATTTCTCCTCACTACCTTCCCTAGACCATTTCAGGGCTAGTGGAGCCTTGTACTGGGCACCCACCAAGCGAGGTCCAAGGAACCACCTAAGAATCATTGAGGGACTTGGCTGGCATCACTTGTTCACTGACAAACGCAAGACCAAACACCGTGGCTCTGGCTTTACAGTTTGGTTACACAGTCTGGTCAAACCCAGTCTGGCTTTACCTCCCCCAAGTATGGAACCACCCGTTGTCCATCTCTAGGCCTGCCTGGCTTTACACAAACCCACCAAACAAGTCCAGGCTCCTGCAGATAACAGGTCCCTTCCTTGCATGACCCTGACTTCAGAGCAGATCAGGAAGGTCCTGGTAAACATGTAGTCTTCCATCAAAAGGTTGGTAGTTCTCACATTGAATTTCCAAAATGAAGAAGGAAGTTACCAAGACAACAGCTGACCTTGGTATTGGGGTTATGAAAGGTTTTCCTCAGCATCCCAAACGTTTTAGGATCCTTCCCCAGGCAGGACACGTGCTTTGCATATTTGACCTAGCGTAAGGATGGTATCCAGGCATGAGCTAGAAGCAGAGAAGCAGCTATCAAAGCTCTAGCGGCTCCTCCCCTATGAAGACACACCACCAGAGCAGCTACAGCCACAAGGCAATCACCCTGCCCTTGTGAACTGCTAACTCTGGGAACAACCAAGACGATGGCCAAGAGATTTTTCCCACTGGAATAGGCTGCCCAGGGAGGTGGTGGAGTCACCATCCTTGGATGTGTTCAAGCAGAAGTTGGATGATGTACTCAGGGACAAGATTTAGATGCAGAGATGATATTGGGTAACAGGTTGGTGATAGTCTAGGTAATAGGTTACAGTTGGACTTGATGATCTCTACAGTCTTTTCCAACCTTTTTAATTCTATGATTCTTATCCTACAAACCACCAGATTGTTTAAAATAAAGGAAAAGAAACCCCACACGCGCACTGCCCACCATATCACTTATTTAACTGTGCACTGGGAGAAGTATTTCCTAATAACCCAGAAAGCAATTCTTGTCATTTCAGACAACTGATGTTAGGTATAAAGATGTTATTCAAGCTATAATTCAAGATAAAAGTTCCACGGGGTGGGGATGGGGGAAGAGGAGGAGAAATGCATTTCAGTCCGGATCTACGCAACTTATTTACCGACAAGAGTTTTACTTTACTTGTTGATTTGTTTAACAAGTTAACAGCAGAAAAGTGACTATGGACATAACTGCGCAGAGAGAAGATTAAAAGGGAACAAGGGCATTAAATTATTCATTCAAAACACTGAAGGATTTCAAGCTTGCCTCGCTGCTTTTTGTAAATAATTGATAAGAACGAGCGTGCCGCAAACAAACTGAAAAGAAGTTAGCGAAGGAACCCTGAAAACCTCGGGCTTATTTTTCGGTTTAAGCTCTGAGGAGCTGCGCCGATCCCAGAGCGTTGAGCTGGTCTTGGTGAGCGAAGCATTAGGAATAGCACAGCCGCCGTACATCCCGTAAAAGATGGGAGCCAGCTGCTCTCTACGTAACAGGCAAACGCAGTTCATTTTCCATCGCGTTTCCAGTCCATTAGATATATAGGAAGACATTTTTAAAGCGCACACTAGTGCGTTAAAGCCTAACTTCCTTAAACTAATGCATTCTGAGGGTAATAACCATTAGAGAAACACCAGAATAATCCTCTAAAGGATAAGACTGATACTCTGATTTCCACAGCACTTGAAGGAGCCCAGTCCAAGGAAATCTTCACCTTGGAGGTGACTAAAAAAACCAAAAGTGACCAAAAAAAATTAAAAATTGCCAGTTCTAAAGAGACTTTAACAAATAGGCTTTTAAAAACTTGCCTGCAACTGCAAAA
Source organism: Todus mexicanus (assembly GCA_013389965.1). Classification (NCBI taxonomy): domain Eukaryota; kingdom Metazoa; phylum Chordata; class Aves; order Coraciiformes; family Todidae; genus Todus; species Todus mexicanus. The sequence goes on from WEIS01010768.1 coordinate 43,302, forward strand.
GCAAAACCAGCTTCCATCCTCGGAAAGCTTTCGGATAAATCTAACCACTATTTGCATTAACATAATTCTAGCAGCTGGCTTTACATGAAAGCTCTCAAAAAGCAAAGGATGTTCCCAAGCTCCGGCTGCACCACTACCTCAGTTTCAGCAAATTACAAATAGTTACTGTAAGCCCAGCAAAATCTACGCCTCGGCACATACCACCGTGGAGCACTTACCAAAGTCTCCAGAACATGCCCCAGCAATCCTACTGAAATCATTACTCCAAGAGGAAGGTTTTTGATATACTTCAGCTTGCAAAGCCCCACCTTTTTTGAATCCGTGTCATGCCTTCCTTTTAAGGGAGGGCACAGAGCAAGAGATAATGCCCAGGAGCAAGCAACGGCCGGATTACTCACCAATTAATACTGAAGGCAGGCATCACTGCAGCAGGGCACGGGGAATAAGAGGTTAGTTGTAGGAGAACAGCAAAGCTTCTGTCCCACCCGCTGCCGACGTGCTGCAGAAGCTGGTAATGACACTGCAGCTAACTTAGGCTATCAACAGCGCAATTAAAAAGGCAGGGGTATAAGAAAATGCTTGTGGGAATAAATAATTCGATGTTAATGCATCAGAAGATAATGAAACTGTTCTAAAATCAACACCTATTAATCTAATTCACTACAAGGTTGTTGAAACGCTGGTGAGCCCAACAGAGGATTTTATGACGACCGATAGTTTGATCCAATGAGAAAAATCTTAGTCTCAGTTCTTTAATTTTTTGTTTGACACTCACCAGGTTTGCTGAGATGCTGAGATGCTTTAGCCTGGAGAAGACTGGGAAGGGATCTGAGTAATGCTCATCAATAGCTAAAGGGCATCTGGAGGGCAAGAGGATGGGGCCAGACTCTGCTCAATGGTGCCCAGTGTCAGGACAACAGGTAACAGGCACAAACTGGAACCCAGGAGGTTCCATCTGAGCAGGAGGAGGAAATTCTTTGCTGTGAGGGTGTTGGAGCCTGGCCCAGGTTGCCCAAAGAGGTTGTGGAGTCTCCTTCTCTGCAGAGATTCCAAACCCACCTGGACACTGCGATGCTGGGCCCCCTGCTCTGGGTGACCCTGCTGGAGCAGCGGGGTTGGATGAGATGATCTCCAGAGGTCCCTTCCAACTCCCACCACTCTGTGATTTGCACAAGTTTTCACTTAGAAGCTTAACTTTATACTATAGGATCTAACAGCTCCGTGCCTGCCCTACAGCCCATAGTGCAGCTGCTGTGCCTTTCATCGCTCCATTTTCTCTCCTTCTTGGCTTGGTCATCCCATTGGTTCAATTACAATAAAAAAAGTAGCAAATGGACTGAAGAAGCTTCAATGTTACATGTTACGAGGATTCCAACATGATAACCACACAAAACGAGGTCTTAACTAAAGCCACAAAGCCTCTCATTTCATACACGTGGCTCTCCCCTTTCCCTGTCTTGTCAGAGCTATCATCACATAAAGCCAACCTTAAGCTGAAAGTAGAAAGCAATTCAGAGTTTAAACCATTGGAGGCTATCGCAGGTTGCATTTTATTTGCTGTGTGCTGCCAAACTGACGCAAAAAGATTTACTTCATTTCCTCACTCAACTCAGCTCCAGCGATGTAGGATGCAAGTTCATCATCCATGAGAGAACTTTCTCTCGAGCAGCACACACCAGAGACCTGAAGTCAGGAGGGAGCACCATCCTGCCCATCTCTACCACGCAGGTGCTCAGCCCAGAAACAACTCATGCAAGTGATCCAGTACTCCTAGAAAACCTACAGAAACGTGTCGCAGACTTGTAGCTAATCCTGAGAGGGAGCTAAATTGCTTCTGTACATCCTCTGTTATCACATTTCACAGGAACAGAGTTTTCAGGGGCAGACAGCAGCAATACTGAATGCGAACCTTGATTGTGGTTTATACTTGCAGCAAGTCACAGAATCGTAGAATAGATTGGGTTGAAAAAGACCTTCAAGATCATCAACCCCAACTGTTAACCCAGTACTGCCACTAACCCATGTCCCTCAGCACCACATCTCCACAGCTTTGAAATCCCGCCAGGCATCACAGGGACTCCACCACTGCCCTGGGCAGCCTGGGTCAGGCCTAGGGAACCCTTTCCATGAAGAAATTGTTCCTCAGGTCCAGCCTAAACCTCCCCTGGTGCAACTTGAGCCCATTTTGCAGACTCTCTGCAAAGCCATGCTGCTAACTTCAGACAGACTTAGCTGGAAAATAAAAATCACAGAACAGAATTGCTCTGTTCTAACCCAAACCAGGACAACCATGTATGACCTGCCTCCTGTACCCCCTTTTATTGCTTGCTATGAAAACCCACTTCCCCACTTGTTATCCAAACAGCCCCTACAATAAGTCTTTTCCACTTCAGATAACGCAGGCAACTTGTTGGTTTAACATCTGAGTTCTATTAAGGATCAGTAAAACAAGGAGCTGCAGACGATATTCTTCATTGCAAGAAAGGTCAATGAAACTATTCAAACGCTACCAGAGTCCTGCCTGTAGCATAGGTGTGATAAGTCCCTTAGGAGTCACCTCTGAGCTTCTTTGGGGTTTAGGTCTTCAAGAGTCTTGGAAAAGCCTAAAGAGTACTTCTCTGTGGAGCCAACTGCTCAAGCGACACAGTTCTGTGAGCAGGCACCACTTTGTGGTTAATTTGTTTCTTTCTGGACTCACAAAAGCAGAGGCACTGCTGGAGATAAACGAGGTTTCATAAAAAGATCCCCAACTCCAGCGGTTCTTACTCATTTTGAGTGGAAAACCTTGCAGAACGGCACATTTCCGTCGGGCTGCTCAAGTCACAAGGGCTTAATATTAATTACTGAAAGCAATCGTGTTATTTTTAGCCATTTGCCTTTCCAAGGTACGTAACAGAATAGTCTCTTAAGTTGACAACAACACACTAAATGAATGGCACGCAAAAGAGAACTATAACCTCGTGCAAAATGACAGTATTTGGGCAATTACCGCTATCTGAACTGCTTCAAACAGGGATTTTTGATAGAGTCCAACTCTATTAGAAGCACCTTTTATTAGTCCAAGCGTCCAGTCCGTCTCGCTGACAGAGGACAGTCTCCTAGACAAAAAGGTCTAGACCTAACATTACAGAGCCTTGAAAGCTGCATTTGGACATAGCAGAAAGCTGGGGTCCTACCCTCTCTTCTTGCCCGTCCTGCTGCTTCACGAGCATTTAAAGTCCATTTTAACAATTCCGATTCCTAAACGCAGACGCTTGTATTTACTTGGAGTGTGAGAACGCGTCGCATCTGGAGAACAATGGGTGAAAGCATTCTGATACATGTATTAGCCCAGAAAGCTTTAAAAGTGCATTTTGGTGTGAAATATTAATAGGTACGAAGAGAACACTGTCAGATTCTTTCTGTAAAAGCCTTCAAAATAAAAGGAATCCACCAAAACTAATTATGTAATTTTCAGCTTATGAATGTTCAGAGCGACGAGCGACTGTGCACCTCAGGCTTTTATGCCACTTAATTTGATGGAAATGTTCTGAGAAAGTGTTCATCGAGCTTCAAAAATGAGGAGAGAGGGGAGAGGGGAGANAGCTACATGGATTTTGTCGAATTTCACTAGAATCAAACTAAAAACGTGCAGTAACCCAGAATAATCCATCTGATGACTATCACAGGGAAGTCTACTGCCTTTTCTCAAGGTTCGTTGTAAATTGTTGCAAGATTCAGAAAATTATTCCTAGCAGAAACTGGTATCGCTCACTGTTACAAAGTTCATAACCGAGACATGCTAAGCAGTATAGTTTTCTATTTTGAGGGAGTTTTTAATGCATAATATTCATACGTCCCCATCCCTGGAAGTGTTCAAGGCCAGGTTGGATAGGGCTTGGAGCAACCTAGTGTAGCGGGAGCTGCCCCCACCCACGGCATGGACTAGATGATCTTCAAGGTCCCTTCCAACCCAAACCATTTTATGATTCTGATTCGACGTCTATTTTGCACGCACCAAGATCACACGCATGAATCCAAGCTCTACGGCACAGAGACAAGTGGTAATGCTGAAGAAAAAGCTTTCACAAACTGGAATTAAATCAAAAGAAGCTGCTCCAGCGAAGAAGCACATCTGTTTGTACAGAGATGTTTTAAGCTGTCAAATTCATTATTAATTGCATCATGTTCAGTCAAAATGAACAGATGCGTCTGACTATTTCAGCCCCCAAAACGGGGTGTCATGTGCAAGCCTTGTACAGATATTCAGATTTCACACAGATAATGGGGTGCACTCGATTGTCCCCCTCATAAAAGGGACACTTAAACAAATATCCGAATATCGTAGCTTAGGTAAAATGCCTTTAATCCATGGAAATCAGAAAACCAGAATCACCTAAGTAGGAAGAAAGCCCAAGTAAATGAGAACTGAGCTACACATGCCTCAGTATCTCAAAGAACATACATCGCATAACCTCTCAAGAGCCTTTTTGTAGTGTTTGATCACTCCCAGGCTGATTCTTCTTTTTTCTGCTATCTACTTGCACTTTCCTTAGTTCCAACAATGCCTCTTGCACATGGAATTGGATTTCAGAGCTACAAGCATCTCCTACCAGCCGTGTCATTCGCCCCAGATCACTCCGACTAAATTGTTTGCTAAAAAGAAGTGACAAGAGGCCAAGGACACCTTTACGATTGGCAACGGAAAAGCTGGATTCCATCAAACTTGCTGAAATAGGAAGTAATGAAGAAGTAGACGGCAAAGAAGACGACGAAGAGAATACAGGAACCCTCACCAAGTTGAAGGAAAAAAATAATAGTCACACTCCAGGTACGAGGGTGAGAAAATCTGGCTGAGTTATCTGGTTTGAGTGGTCTTCACACAGAAGACCTCACCCCGAGCCTTCCAAAAAGCTTCACGTTACTTCATATTTGGTTCTCGGCACAGTTGCTGCTGGAAAATCAGTTTGAGAAAAGTCGGAGGATGAGAGGAAACTAAACTGCTTCCAAGAAATTTAGCTCAGGTCAAAGCCAGCAAGAACTGCCCGCCAAGACGGGAACATTCAGAGAAGTTTTGAGCTAAAGAGAGTTTTAAACCGAGAAGCGCTAAAGGCAGCATTAATAGAGAGAGCTGGCAGCTCTGACAAGAATTTCAGCAAGCGGGGATTGGCGAGGAGGAAGAGATACAGTCAATGGAAACAAAAAATAATCCCCTGGAGGCTGAGGTCAGACTGATTAAGACACTGTTTCAGTCAATATCCGCTGAAAACCGTAGTTGAAAGCAAACAAACACTAAATATACTCTCAGAGTCTTACAAGGAAAAGACTCTCATGGAAAATGTATGAAGAAGCTTACAAGTAATTATAGGTTAGGGAAAAAAAAGGTATATTTCTCTCATTGACCATTATTTTCATTATTCATCAGCTGCCGCTGTCAAGCCTATGTGCTTAAAAACACTAAGCGGCCTGTTCTTGGCAGAGGGAGCTTATCAAGTTGATTTTGCATCCATCACCCAGCACTATAATGAAAGACAAGTGGTTTAGGGTGAACCAGGAATTTGAGCCACTCACATAGACATTTCATCATTTTCCCAGGAGCACAAGGCGCTCGGTCTCTGGGGAGCCGGGTGGCTTTGGCTGACTTCATGGGCAAGAACAGCAGAAGTTTAAGGTGAGGCACGAAGGTGAAATCACGACTTGTGTTTTCTTCCAGTATGTCTTTAGCAAGCCAGCAGTAGAAAGCATCTCCTCATCGTTTCTCCGACACGGGACATGCACGAGCTTAAAGATAACTCCAACCCCAGGACTGGCAGTTTCCTATTAAGGACAGGAAGTAAATTTAAACGTACTATAATCTGGTGCTCTATATATCCAGGTCCATCAGTAACCTGCTTCTGTGCTCCCATCAACCTCCATCCTAGCTGGAAGTTTCACAATACAGCCATGATGCTGAAGATGGGATCATCAGAGCCATCAAGAGGGTGGAAAAAAAGGCAAATATCCCTACAGTTCAAAAAAAACTCCACCACAGTCGCTTGTCAGAGCCAATTCAGCTCTCTTTGATGCTCTCCTGATGTTTCTTAGCGCTGTAATGACTTCTAAAACTCGGGCAGACTTTAAGAGAAAAAGATGACTCCTAGAAGTTGATGAGGAGCCAAAAGTGCCTCCTGGGCTGCATCTGAAGTAGCGTGGGCAGCAGGTCAAGGGAAGGGATCCTGCCCCTCTGCTCTGCTGGAACCCCTCTGTTGGTAGGCCAAGTTGAGAGACTTGGGGATGTTCAGCCTAAAGACAAGGCTCCAGGGAGACCTTCTGGGGGTCTTTCAGAGCTTCAAGGGGCTTGGCCGAAAGATGAGGACAGACTTTTGAGTGAGGCCTGTTGGGACAGGACAAGGGGGGATGGTTTTAAACTACAAGACAGAAGAATTATATTAGAAATTAGGAAAAAATTCTTCACTCTGAGGGTGGTGAGACACAGAAACAGGTTGCCCAGGAGGGCTATGGGTGCCCCGTCCCTGGAATTGTTCAAGGTCAGGTTGGAAGGGACTCTGAGCAACCCGATCATGGAAGGCGTGCTGCTTACTACAGGGGGGCTGGAATTAGATGATCTTTGAGGACCCTTCCAAGCCAAACCATTCTGCGACTCTGCGAGTGCACTGACAGACAGGGATCATTGAGACATTTCACACAGAGCTCTGGAAGGAAATGAGAAGGGTAAGAAATACTGCTAGAATATAAAAAAGATATTAAAGACTACACGAAGCACCTGGATTATAAATGCATATACCATCTGCTAACAATTCTTTGCATCTCCAAGAGTCTCAGTCAAGTCAGCGTCATTCAAGCTTTTCATACCGCTCTAAACTTTCACATTATCTCCAACTCTCCAGCTTCTCCAGTCTACCCGATGGCTGAAACCACAAAAATAAAGCATGTGTTTGAAGCTGCCGCTCCCTAATTTGTGAGAGAATATGCTCCTGATCAATTGAAAAACTAATGAAAACATTTATGGTTTCCAGCTTCTCTGGAACTGCAGAGAAAGGTTTTTCACTCTAACAACTTGTATTAGCTCGCCTGGAATCGGCAACCAGCAACATTAAAAAAGTAATTTGAAGCCGAAAGAGTACTTTTGGGGAAAGTGTCTCAAATGTCAGACAGCTCTATTAAAACAGCTCTTGACAGCCTAATCTATAAGCCCTTCTTTTTTAGTGTGATATTTGTATCGATTTTTAAAATAGCAATCCCATTACTACACATTAACAGCATGGGAAAGCGTCTCGCTGAGATTCTTTAGTATTACGACAGGACCAAGCGAGAACATGAGGGCAGTAATTTTCCATCCCGTAGAAGGGGAGATTAAACGGTGAAGGCACCAGCTTAACACTTGGTAGCTGAAGATCGAGTCCATCTCGAAAGCAAGTTCTCAGCTACCGTGCTGACCTTTTCCGATGCCCAAATCCACTCCACACGTGCTAACGTGCTCACTTCCCAGCATCCAGCTCCCATCTCTCTCTTACCTGCCCACTGTCACCCATGGAAATTCCCTTTCTGACGCATCCAACTGTCGCAATTTTAGGCGCTGACGTCTTGAGCTCAGCAGGCTTAGGTATGCATCAGCCTCCCAGCAGATAGACACTTGTCTCCACCAGTTGCTGGAGTTGTGCAAGGACAAGTTACCTTATTCCCAATTCTAGATATTTGTGTGTGGTATGGATAACTGGCAAAATCAATCCAGTTAGTATCACCAAATTGAAGAACCCAGGCTTTGAAGTACTAGTTCACAGAATGGTGGAGGGTGGAA
>WEIS01010771.1:159-10433 GCA_013389965.1 Todus mexicanus
TGTGAGCACTAAAAATATTCTGATTTAACTTTTATCTATAGTCTGCAGGGAGATTTTGTTAATAATCTATGGTGGTTTCAAGTTCTTTTTCTAGGCTTCTTGAAGGTTGGAACTGTACAAATTGATTTCAGTAGAATAAATTTCAAGTATACAGAGAAATATTTCGCAGCTTGGCTGTACCATGGATCAGTTGGTAATTGTTCTTTTATCCCAGTGTGTGTTTGCTGGGGCAAGAATTTCCATAATTCTTTCTTGGCGGAGGAACCCTGTGATGTTCTACATAAGGAAAAGTTCCAGTTTTGTCCTATTATGCAACTGCCTTACAAAAGATTGAGCATCTGCTGAAAAATAGCTATTGCCCTGGAAACAAATTTCTGTCTCAGGCTAATGTTGTGACTTATATAATTTTATTTCTACTTATATTCAGTTTCATGCAGGCTATTAAGTGTTTTTTCACTCTGTGGAAGGATTAAATGGCGTGGTCATTCAGTATTGATGCCAGTAGAATACAGTGCGATAGGAAGGAGGTTCAGAAGCAGTTAGCGTTAAAGCCCTTGATGGTGCATGAGTAAGTATGGAAGGGGTTAATGAGCGCAGTGCAGTTGTGACTCCAGATTATAAGCCTGGTATAAACTGTACCTGTAATTTGCAGAGTTTCAGCATGGAAGGGTATCAGACCAGTAAGTGAATAGGGCCAAAGGATGTGTTCGTGTGGATAGAAATCTATCTGCGTTTATCTTGTTTATATCAGCAGAAACAAGAAAATAAATTTCTCTCTAAGCTTTCTGCATTTTATTTTAAATTGTAGCAAAATTACCCTTCTGTCTTTACATGTGTTTTTTTTCTTCTTTGTAATTTCTGAGGTGTTAAGAAATGTGAGTATTGACTTAGCCTGTTACTTCAGTGGTAAAGAACTCCACTAGCTTAAGACAAATGTGAGAGACGTCAATGTTCCATAATTCAAGAACTGCATGGAAACTTCCATTTACTGTGTAGGACAATATTATTCCAGTTCTGTGCCTGTGTAAAACAAGGTCTGTTATTTGAAGTGAGACACAGTGTTCGGGGAAGATGACAAATACAGTTTATTTTCACGTGTACTTTTCTACAGACTCTGCACTTCAAAAGTACATGGAGCTAGTCCAAAAACCTGGTTCTGAAAACCCACGGTATTCTTGGCTTTCATTTCCAATAGGAGGCTCTGGGAGTTTGGCTTCAGCATTATACCTCTGAAATCATGAAGAGGATTCGATTCAATTAAAATGGGGGTTGCTTGGATACTGTCTTTAGATTTTTTTGAGGGGAAATAACATTAATTGCCGTGTTTCCTTCTCTTACAAGTCAGAGTCTTTAATTGTACAACTGGCATTTATGTGAAAATTAAATAGATACTGCTGTTCCTCTTTGACTTTTGTTTTATTGTTCGTTACTTTTGGTTTGGGTGGTGGCTGATGTTTTGTTGGTGTGTTGAGGGCAGGTCACAAGCGTTTGGGCAGGTAAAGAATCAGCAAATACATCAGTTGTGTGACTGAGAATGACAGGGTTTGACCCTTCAAAATCCACTCATCATATGCCTTCGAGTGTGTAAGATTTGCCCTTCCCTTCTTGCTTTGTTAAACATTTGCGAGTTTCTTGGCTAAAATGAAAACAGCCCAGCAGGTTAATAACACTGAGTCTAGGGGGACGCTGTCTCATTTAATTACTGTGCTAAGCACAACAATCATTTAAGGCTTTGCAGAGCAGGACCGTGAGGTGGCTGCTTAACAGAAGAAAATACCAACCTGCCGAAGTACAGGAACACGAGGAGAACAGATTGCAGTGTAAAGTCCAGCCAAGAAAAGGAATTATAATACACAAACCAAAGTAACAAGGTGATGTGGAAAGAAGGAACCGTGAAAAAATAGATTATTAACTAGGATTAGTGTCCACAGATGCAGTATGTGCCTAAGGAAAAAATAAGAGCTGACTAATGGAAACCTATACAAAGATATTTAGAGATAAAAGTCTTGCTAATAGTTGTACCTCTGAGATCTGAGCCAAAGCAAGACTTCTACAAGCACCCTTATTAGGTTCACAAAACTCGTGAGGAGTGATTCCTATCAGATAGTGCTGTCTTGCTAAGGGAACAGGCCTGAGAGGGATGAAGGGAATGCTACTGTGAATGCCTCCAGATAAACTTTAAAGAACAGGAGCTTCCCCAGAAGCACAGTCTTGTTTTCTGTCTTTTCACGAGCTGGGTGCGTGTGCTACAGAGCGTTCAGGCTGAGAACAACCAACAGAAAATGCTGGGTGCAAAGAGTCCTGGTTTCTGGGACTTCACACAGCAAATGCACTCTATAGGAACCAAGCTGAGGAGATATCAAAGCAGATGAAAAATGCTGAGAAGAAAATCTCAAGCTTCTTGTAGTTAAAAGTGTTGCAGTCTTGATGCTATTTAGGATATGATGGGTTCTGGCAGCTGGGTCCAGTCTAACGAGTCAAGAGAAAAGAATACACAGCTCACACCGAACATCTGGCAAGGTGGTACTTATATTTTTTAAGTTAATATCAATACAGTAGCAAAACACTTCAATGACAAGAACATGAAACTTCCTGTAAATTAGTGTTATTTACATTCGGAGGCTATTAGAGTCAATAAGCTGTGACTGAAATCAAGATTCAGAGGCTATTTCTAACATCAGTACTAGGAAGGTTGGTTTGTAGCCATCTAACAGAATTGAATGGAGAAAACTCAAAGCTCTCAAACTTTAGGAATGCTCTTTGCATTGTGGTTTTGAAGAAGAAAGGAAGGGCTTTGTTAAGGAATGTAGCAGGGTTGGCCTTTGCTGGTATTTTAAGTTATTCCAACAAGAAGAAATCCAATCCTCACAAACAGGGGGGAAAAAAATGTTTGAACCTATAGCTTTTATTTTTTAACCTTCATATTCTTTCCTTTTTGGCAGGATATGTTTGAATTAACATCCTGTGCACCACAGCCAGATTTCTCAGAGAGAAAAATCTTTGTCCTTAAAGTACTTTCTAAAGCAATTGGTGACCTCTCTGCCCTTTGCTTTAGCAGATGTCTGAAAAGAATTGCATGCTCTTTGGAAAGAGGAAAAGAATGAATCCGTGTGCAGGTTACAGGAACAGGTGTGTTCATTTATAAGTTAGTGTCTACAGTCTCTCCAGGGTTCTTGAGTGCTTGTTTTCTTTTATTCACAGCATTCAGGACCTTCTTTCTTGGCCCAAGCTCTATCTGAATGCTCTGTAGATCTTCATCAGAACATAGCATCAGGGCATCTAAATCAATTTTTTCCCTCATAAAAACTGGAAGAAACTCATCCAGCATCTGTGATGCCAAAAATACCTCAAGGGGTGTGTTCTCTGCATCCTCATCATCCCAAATGACTTCTTCCTCATTCCAAGGGATGTTAGCACCATTTTCAGCATCATCTTCCCTGCCGTTCCCAGTGTTTTCATATTGAAAGAACTCACTGGCCATTTTAAAGCCTATACTTTCCTTCTCAGAAGACAAAGTTTCAGGATTAACATCTGCAGCCAAATTCCTTCCAAATACGATCTTGCCAAGACCTGGCCGCTTAAAAATGGAGACCTGACTGTCATTATCAGAAAAGTTTCCCTCTCCAGGGTCATTGAGTAATTCATCCTCCTCCTTCTCATCGAAAACCTGCATCACAGTTCTCCTACCTGCATCATCCTTTTGGTCATTGCTTTGTGTCCCCTGGCTTCTTGTGCTGTCACCTGTCTTTTTTGTCTTCATTTTGAAGGTATCTTTCAGACTTTTGGAGAAAGGACTGGTATTTGAAGCAAAGAGGCCAGGCAACTTTACTCTGGAGTGTGTCCCTTTGAAAGAATGTACTGTGCCAACCTTTTCTTTTATATAATTCCGATTCATTTCATACTGGTGTTTCTCTTGTCGCTTCTCACATTCCTTGATTTGTTTCTCCGCGTTCCTCTGGGCCTGCGCTTTGAGTTTGGAGACCTTCTTTGGGTTCAGCAAGTTCTGCTTGGCGGCAGCATCGTCCAGGATTCTGACACATTCTTTGCGGTCTCTGCTGGCAGCCACCTCCAGGGGAGTGCGGAAATCGTTGTCCAGTGCGAATATATTGGCACCAAAGTTGATCAAAAAAGAAACACAGTGGATGTGACCATTGCAAGCAGCGTGGTGGAGAGGCGTGTTCCCCCAGATGTCACATTTGTCTGGATCACCTCTGAGAAGGAAAATAGCACACAGTGAGCTGGATGTACCCACGCACAGCACCGCAGAGAGATTGAACAGATACTAAACATTTAGCTCAGCGTCGCTATGAGGAGTACAGCATGATAAAAATGAGTCAGTTTATCTCCATCCTCCAGAATTGTGCTGCACCTACACAAGCACTGAGTTTGGCTGCGTGTCTGGCATAAGCCCCAACTCCTGCCTGTCTGTGAATTAAGCAAGCTTGTCGGGACTGACTGTGGCTGCGTATGTGACTCCCCGTAACGCAGCCAGGGTATTTCCTTTGTATCATCCCAGTGTCTTGGCAGGACTGCTGGCAGGGATTGCTTTGCTCCCTGCTGGTCTCACCTGCCTCCTGAAGTAGGGCAGAAATGAGAAGCCAGCCATGTGCAGGCTGCAGCTCTGCTTTGCTGCTGACAGCTCAAAATGGGCTCAGGCTTTGACTTATATTCATTGGAATTAATGACAAAACTCTTCTGATAGCTTTCGTGTGGAATAATTTAAAGGCTTCTTGGTGACTCTTTCCTTTTGCGTGTGAAATACAGAGGCGATATTCAGGGGATTCTTCACTGGCCATATCGATACATATTTAATGAGCCCATGCAGTAACTTTTTTGGTAGGTAATAGGTCAATCATTAGGAGTAAAGTCCTGATTACACATTTGTCTCCAGTGCTGTTAGATTAAGCACAAATAGATGCCATTGTTTTTCTTCAGTCTTTTGTTCTCCTTAAGCTGCTTTTGCTCATGGGGTTTGAAAAGCAGAAGCTCATTCGAAAATAAAATGCCACATCTTTTCAATTAAGTTTAAAGCTAGTGAAAAGCATTGCTTTCTGTTTAACTCTTGCACAGTCTTCACACTGAACTGCTGCCTGCTGATGGGAATCAGCTCAAATCTTTTGGTACATTTTTAGCAGGATCAACATCAGCCATGTTCAGAACAGAGCTTGAGTCATCTTGTGACCGACAACCAAGGCAGCCACAACAGCCCAAACCCTTTAATCACTTCAGAGCCAGGCACCAAATTTACAAGAATTTACACTCTTGGGAGCTTAAGCATTTCAATGTTTTGGAGATCTTTCCCATAGCAGCTGTACTACGAATGAAATGATACATCCTAACACAAAATCTCCATCAGGAGATTGCTTGATCTCTAGCTTTGAGATCTCTGAAGAGAAGTACTGACATATTTGCTGAGGACCAAATCTGAAAACATCCTCCAGCCTGAAATGCCACAGGCAAGAGAGAGGTCGGGGATCCCACAGAGCTGAGGCATGGAGCTGCTCACATTGCGAAACAATAGCAAGCCTCAGAGTGCCGGGCTGCCAGCACATAGACAATTCTACAAGGAGGTGGCAGCTAATGATCAAAGTTTCTCTGCTTCCTCATATGGAAACCATGTGTACGCATTTCTGCTTTTGTGGCTCTGTCCTGGGGAGCTGCCTGACTGTGGCTGACTGTGCCACAATCCCTTAAGTCCCGCATTAGCAAACAGGCTGCGTTATCCTGAGCCCTGGGAGTGTCGGGTCATCCACCCTCCCCCAGGTCCCTTCACAGCTCTTTGCAGTCTCTTTCCCCCTGGAGCCTGCCAGCCTTTGAGTCTCAAAAAACTGGCAAACTCGAGTGTCTGTTCCCAGCTGAGTGGGACTTCGGATAAAGTTTGACACAGTTTGACATCTACTTTGGGTTCTCATACTCCTCTTTTCCCTGCTTTCCCAAGAAAGAGGATCACACAAAAGAAAGCAGATCTGCTACTTGGTCTTGCCTTCATTCACGTACCTGCAAAGCAATCAGATAAAACGTCTCTTGATGCCTGGCAAGACAAACGATTTCAAGATGAAAGGGGTTTGTTATTAGCATTGCTACATTTTTCAAGGGCTGAATGTGTTGCAAGCTTCAGAGTCCTAAAATCTGCAGCCACTCTAAAGAAAACCATTCTGTATCTCAGTTCTCGTCAGGAAACCTCTTCAAGGGAAGGATGAATTTGCTACAAGTAATTAAAATACTTTCTCACAAGAAAACATTAACTGGCTGCAGAACAGATGGAACGTCTTCCAAAATTCAGCTTCTCTCTAGAAACCAGTGAGGCTACAGCCCCACGGCAGCCACAGCTTGCTGGTCATGTCAGGAAATCTTGGATTAAAACAGAGGTGAATGCATATGTTTGAAGATTTTGAGGGCAATACTGTCCCAAAGGTGTCCTCTACCAATAAAATGTTAGAAGTATGTTAAATAACAAATACATAGAAATTCTGATCTTTGTGCCCTCGCTGAAACTTCTGTCAACTTACATGGTAGAAGATGTATCTTTCAATCAGCTTCTGAAAAAGTTATTTTGTTATTTCTTCCTTAGCTAGTTGTTCTGTCTTCTAGGTGTTCAAGGACAAACCTTTATTGACTTTAGGTATTTCCTTGAAGCCGCCTTAATTATATGAGTTGAAAACCTGTCAATCTATTTTTGCTTCACCTGTGGACGCAGCAATAACCGTGTAGTCCAAAGATCTTCTTTATTGTGTTATTACATCCACACCTGAGCTCAGTGAGCTATAAAGCAAATCTATGAAATACATGGTTTTATTTTATATTTTAAATTCTTTTTTTAATAAAAGAAAATTCAGATACATCTAAATAGTTATTGAACTTTCCCCTCCAGTCTTCTTTAAAGTACTATGATTGAAAATAGAGGTAAACTTAATCTTCATCTCAGGCCAGAGAGAACGTTTTATCGGCTGTATCTCTACACTAGAACAGATTTTCTTCTATTAGATCTCATTACAGAATCACAGCTTAAAAAGTAGGCTCCAAGCAAGAAAGTACACAGGGTGGGGAGGTAACTACCATTTCAAGAATACATATTAAGCCTGTAGCACATTTAAATGATACCAAACAGAAATATTATTATTATTAGAAAATAGACCTGTAGAAAACAGGTTTAGTTTGGTTTGGTTTGTTTGGTTGGTTGGGTTTTTTTTACTTACGAGGGCTCTACCACAGCTTCTTAAATGGTATTATCATTTTTAGCACGATGGTAGTTACTAATACTGTAAAAAGCAGAGAAATAACGATTTTAGATGTTCCTGTCTCGAAACTATCAGCTGTGACTTGCATCTGGAAAGCATTAAATCTTCACAGGTGTCTAACTGCCCTTGGGAGAGATTTTTTGGTAAAATGTTTTAATGCATTTCTCTATAGGCATAGAGCCTATTTCAAATACATGTTATCATCAAAGTTTGTTGGCCAACTTCTCCCCCATTACACTGAGGCAAGGTCCCAGGGTTCTGCTTCTACTAATCGCTCCCCCCAGGCTGCATATCCGAGATGGTCCCGCTGATGTGGCTTCACCGACTGCAGGTACAGACCTGCTCACAGGTTCTGGCCCTAAACCATTGCCAACAAAGACAGTTCCTGGAAATGCACTGAAAGAAACGACTGAGATTTTCAGCCTTTGGAGTCTGAGGTCGTCAGGGCATTAAAACCGTGACACACTAGTAATAGTTTTGAGCCACAAGCTTTAAGCAATGGAGGCTGATTGACTTACCCCCTCCGGCATATGACTTCCAGAGCTTCTAGATACCCATGGTATGCTGCCAGAAGGGTAGGCGTCATCCCATCTTCATCTGAAGCATTGAGATCTTTCCTAGTGGCTTCTTTCAAGAGGTCCAAGTTGCCGTCGCCTGCTGCTTTGTGATACCTGCTTGACATTTTCAGTAACTTCTGGTTTCCCAAAGCAGCTCTGAATGATATCCAGACAGTACAGTCACCCTTCCATCGCAGGGATAGTTCATTAATGATTACAAGCTAAGCCATCCATGTGAGGATGGAAATGAGGAGGCAAAGTTCATCCTAGCAAACAACTGATCTGGAGCTTTGCCTAAGTAACAAGGCAAGGGTGTGGTGAATGTTTTCATTTTCTAGAAGGTGGCTCTGCCACTTACCATTCATTGCATATTTGATTACTTAAGCACAGAGGGGATTCATTCATCTTCTCTGTGTCTTTGCCTAATTGTTCTGGAAAATAATTCAAGAAGACCTTGAACTTTGAGAACTTCAGAAAGCCTTCAAAAGGTCAGGAATGTCAGTACAAACATGTTTCACCCTAAGAAATAAAGCATCCCTGAGTTTTGATAGGATGAAATGTATGTGCAGTTACCTTGTCTGGTGAAGTCCTTTATAACCTATTATTTGCTGGGTTTCTGCATTTGAAAACAAGCCTCTCCCTCACCAAACCGAGCACACTTATGAAGCTGTTTCATGTACACTGGTGTGTGGGTGGAAACACACCTGTTGGAAACAGGGTAGTGTTTTCATAAAGCCACCAGTGGGTCTGCAAGTCACAGCAGGCAAAACCACAGCCTAATTACTGATCCTCCTAACTGCAAACTGCATTTCATCAGAGGATCTTAAGGCGCTTGACAAACATACATTCATCTAGCAGGTATTGTAATCTCTTTTAGATACAAAAAATGTGCAAGATTTCCTTGGGACAGCACAGGGAATTCAAGAAATGGAAACTCAATGTACCTGCACCTACTGCCCCAGCCTGGGCACTGTGGTCCTTGCCTGGGAACAGATGGATCCAATCCCCATCTCATGGAACTGCTTCTTGCTTTAGAAATGATTCCCCCTGATTTCAGCAGTCTTAAGGGCTACCTCTATGAGGAGAAGCTTATAGAATTAGACTGCAATTCTAATTTTTACGTTTGAAATAATTACTCAGAGAAAACCATAAGGTCAATCTTAAAACAGCATCTGAGAAGAAATCAGTAAGAGACAGCCCGCCGCTCAGGGAAAGGCTGTAGGCTGGCTGTTATTCTGGTCACATTCGCAACAGCTGCCGGATGAGGGTTACTTTTTTGTCAAGCTGTTTTCTATGACTAACTGAATTAACCTGGATCTTAGAAAATCTACCCCCAGGAGGTTTTGTTGCGTATTGTGCTCCTGTTACAGAAGCAGCAGCAATTGAAAACCAACTCGTTGCCCAGAGTTGGTGTAATTCCTGAATGGAGTGCCACCTCATTTGCTTCCCATAATGCCACCCATGTAATACACTGGAGACCTCTCCAAACGGGCTTTCTCTCTTAATTATTTTCTCAGACAGGGATTGAAGAACTCTTCAGGAACAAACTTGTACCAACAATTTTCTTCCTTGAGGACAAGGAAAGCCAGTCAGATCCTGTGACAGGTTTGAGACTTTGCATAAACAAGTCTAGGTGGGACTCAACCAAAGCCCTGGCTTTCCTTTGTGCCATCCACAGACGCAGCCATCCCTGGTTCTCTCCTGCCATCTCAGGGTGGTGAGGAAGGGCTGTGCTTCACCCAGGCCAACCTCCATCTCCACATTAGAAGATAGGTTTACCCTCAGCCCTTCTTCAAGCCCCTTGCACTACCATGAATACTTTTCTAATCAAAATTGCAGTCATTTATTCCATTTTCTATTTTCCATTTTCTGTTTAACCAAGCTCAGCACCGAGTTGAATTTGCAGCTGCTAGAAAAAACTAGTTGTTGCAGAACAAAACCGGGGAATACATATATACATGTGTACATATATTCAATTAGCTGTTTCTTGATGCTATTGAATTTTATTTCTTTTACTGGGTAGAGTAAGCTTTTTTATTCTTAAGCATGTAAAATAATCACCAAAGCACATATTGCATATACCACCAGTGCCTGGTAGGAAAGAGGAGGCAGCGTTTTCCTTGAACATTGACATTTCCCATTGTTAGCTACATCCATGAAAGTGAGTTATTGGCAAAAGAGACCTTCTAATTTTCAAGATTATTGATTTCTACTACTGAGTACATTCATTTGCTTTTCTGTTAACTAATTCAGCACACCAAGTGTTGATCTCAAAGTGATTCCTATCATCTAACATCTGAAAATACTGATTTTAAAAGAAAGTTATTTTGTATGATGCTAAGTAGGAAACTATTGCTCCAAGTTTTAGTCAGAGGTAAAGCAAAACTCATGTCAATTGGAGAGAAGCTCTGGGACTTTGCAAGCTTTATTATTATTTATGTCAGAAAAGTGAGCATCACCAAAAAAAGAAAGGAAAAAA